>JASGAU010407967.1:0-17160 GCA_030220045.1 Australoheros facetus
TATATACACACACATATATACACACACATATATACACACACATATATACACACACATATATACACACACATATATACACACACATATATACACACACATATATATACACACATATATATATATAAATAAACTCAAGGACCTGTTTCATCCATAAAATATAAAGTGACAAAAGCAAATTAATCTTCAATTAATTTTCACATCTACTCAGAAGTTAAAGGAGCTGAGAACTGAGATTGAAGCCCATCTGCTGAGCTTTGCCACACCTTATCAGCTGTGTTCTTCTCTTCTTTCTTTTCCTCCTTCTCTTCTTTCTTTTCCTCCTCCTCTTCTTGCTTCTCCTCCTCGATTGGGGGTGCGTCCTCTTCATCACTGTTCTCTGCACCTGAAAGACAAAGATTATTCAGACCAACAGCTGCAGACTCAAAGGAGAAACGTATTAAAGCTGAAGATCACTGTAACCTGGACTGCTCTTCTCAGCTTCCTCCTCCTCTTCCTCCTCCTTCACGTCGGGCTGAGGTTCATCAGTCTTCTTATACTCTGCCGGTGACGCCGAGCTCTTCTTCTGCAGAACCAACAGAAGGAAAAAGGTCAGTTTAAAGTGGTCCTGCTCCTATGTGAGTTTCTAATAACAAGGCCAACGTATGTTTGGTAAACCCTGTGAGCCAAAAGCTCAGACTGCTCCAAACACTCAGTTCATCACAGATTATATACTCTTGGATCTGTATGATGTCAGAGACAGGACACCCCTAATATGGTCATCTCACAGCAGCTCTGTGCTTGAGATGTTTGTGAGGGGCAGCCAATTAGAAGAAAGCTGGTTTAATGGGGCGGAGCTAGTTCTGGGTTCAGATTACATGATCCGATCTTATGGCTCGTCCTGGACGCCCTAAATCTGGCTTAGATCAAGTATATTTACTACACGAGGCTGCATAAATGCTCCGTCACATTTACAAACGCACTGTTTTACTCTTCATCACTAACAGAAGAAAGAAGGTTTACTCTCTTCTCCATGAACAGCTTAATTATAACAATGCAGTGGAAACAGCTGAGAGGGTCGACCTCTCTGAATCATGCTATCTGCTGTAACATGTTGTAGTTCACAGAAAACGACTACACTGTAGACCAAGTATTGGCCACACCTCTTTGAATTCAGGTGTTTTCAGTCCTATTGCCAAAGGTGGATAAAATCAAGCACATGGCCACACAGTCCAAACCTCCTCTGGCATTAACATCAGCACAGAAACTGTGTGCCGGGAGCTTCATGGCGTGGCGCTGAGCAGCTGCGTGGGTGGCACAATACTTTTGTCCACGTAGTGTAAGTGGAGTTAAACAGCATCACACACTTCTCAGAAGTAACCTTCACAAACACATCGCTGCCTTTTACTGACGTGTCGGGTGGTTGTTTAGGCTTTTTTCCCCCCGAACATCAGGGACTGGATCTCGCCCACGTTTGATGCTGTTTCAGGTATTTCCGCAGATGAAAAATCAATGCACCAACAGAAAGTTTTTAGTCTTGACCAATAAGAGCACTGCGCCATCAGCAGGTCTGTTTGCCAAGAATGATTTCCTGCATTTAAATATTTAGAGCACAAACTCATCAGTTGTAAATGACAATTACAACTGATGAGTTTCATGAAGCGTTTCATGAAGAAAACCAAAAACACAAATTCTACACTGCAGCACCACAGAGACACAAACAAAACACGTCACAGAGCTATGCTAGCATCAGTCACCAGGCCTGAGGCGGCACAGTTTGGGCGTCCAGCTTCATTAAACTCTTCCTGCAAGCTGGTGAGACTCAACTGATCCTGAGCTGATCCTGACGCCCTCTGTGGAGATTCAGTTTGACACGACTTTAATCATTAAAAGGAAATAACTCACATAAAAACCTGCATTTGACAGCTGGCAGCAAACCGCAGGGCACACTGATGTTTGAGCTTAACTATAAACGAGGGTTTCCACCAATCGCAGGAGTCCACCTGTGCAGACATCCCCCCATAATAGGCCGTTTGTTTTATTGCCATATTTTCACATTAATAGAAAGGAGGAGGTACTTTGAGCCGCTCCCCATGAGGCCACCACGGGATGGTCGATTTGATACGGATTTTTTGCTGGACCCCCTTCCTGACGCGAGCTTCCCATTTCTCCGGGCCTGGGACTGGCACTAGGAGCACACGAGCTTGTGACCCCCACGGTTGGGCCGGGTCTCCTCCCAGAATCGAACTGGGGCTTCTTTAACCACTACACCATGGAGCAACTGTTTTTTTCACATTAATCAAAACAGCAGGCAGGCGAGGCTGGTGCTGTAGGGGAGCGCGAGTGTTTCACCACATCATCAACGTGCACAGACTGTAAAAACATACATAAGAATATAAATATAAAACATTTAAATGTGAATATAAAGATTCAGATTCAGCAGAAAGGCTGATACGGTCAGTTAATATAAAACTGGAGGCATTTAAAAAAAAACAAAAAACTTAAGTGATGATTTATTATTATGAAGCGCCCAGCAGAATATAAATGGATCAAAATGAGCTTTTCTCTTAGTTTCAGGGATCAGTAACACTCAGGAGAATGTCACACTGGACCCTCACGTTTTCCCTGCTCTTCCAGGACGAGACGACACTTTAGAAACTTTCTATAAATCATGACGAAAACTTGACTTTCAGTCAAGGAAAGTCGCAGGCTCAGCACCCTGCAGTGACAGGGGTGTGTGTAGGTGTGTTACCTTTCCAGTGCAGCAGAAGACGAAGATGAGGACGAGCGGTAGAGCCACGGTGAGCACGTAGACGACCCAGAGCCACGGACGCTCCTCTGCAGCGCTCAACATCTGAGCCGCCAGACCGGGCTGCACGAACACGAGAAAACACACGATTTAAATTAGAACCAGCGCGAGGCTCCTGCGGCTTCACCTGATCTTCACACATGAATTCACTTCATTTTTTTTATTTTAGGAACAGATGACCGAGTTTAACCTGAACCTCTTTCCATTTATAAACACATACATAAGAGGCGGGGCCTCAGCACATTTACAGGTGTGACACTTCCACACGTATGAAAGTGTTTCCTGATGTTTATCCAGGTTCTCCTTGGCCGCCTCCTTCAGCTCGCATGGCATGCCCGACTTTAAATCCTCGCCACACACACACACAGCATTGTGCACCCCTCATCATCTGGTCAGCGTGCCCAGGTTGAAGACAAATGTCCGATCGTGTCAGTCATGTTAGAGGTATTTATACTGTACGTCAGTGCAGGAGCTCAGATTAGAGGGATCCTGTGGATTTTATTTGTGCACTGCTTACAGCTCATGCAATCAAATCCTCAAATCTCAAATTATCAGAATATTTCCTAACTTCAGCTTCTGAAAAGTACCTTCATCTATACACTCAACACTCCCTCAGCATGAATTACAGCCTGGACTGCAGGCAGGTGGCTCTGCTGAGGTGGGCCTGAAGCCTGAGCTGCTCTGATCGCGGCTTTCAGCTGGGTCAGGTGTTTCTCATCTTCCTCTTAATACTCCACAGATTTTCTGTGGGGTTCTGCTCAGGTGAGTTGGCTGGCCAATCAAGCACAGTAAGGTTTGGCACCATGAGCAGTTGCTAAGTCCTGCTGGAAAAGGAAGTCTCCATAAAGCACGTCAGCAGATGGAAGCAGGAAGTGCTGTAAACTCTCCTGGTAGACGCTGATAAAACACATTTCTGATTTTCATGAGCTGTGAGCCATAATCATCAAAAACAAAAGAAAGGCTTGAAATATTTTATACACTCCTCAAAAAGGGACACTTGATTCAAAGCACAGCCTCAGGTCAGTTAAACCTCTGGCACTTTGATCTGTTCAGTGATGGTCATACGAGGCACATCCACGAAGGGACCCACAGACCTCTGTCGGGTCCATCTGATGCCGCCAGGCTGTACCTCAGTGATGCTCTGGCCCAAATCTGGGAGGAGATCCTCCAGGACATTATCTGTCAGCTCATTCGGAGCATGCGGTGTATTATAGAAAGTTTACCTTTATTTAAAAAAACAAAACAAAACTTTTTAATCTTTTAAAGAGATTTTTTCCCCTCGTTGTGTGACACATTAGTAAACTAACACTTTCACTGCTGTTACATTGGACACTACCATGAAGATGCTCTGAGGTCTTTGGAGGGGAAAAGGAGCACGTTAAAAATGCATGCAGGATTATTTCCATGAACAAACTTTCAGGAGGAGGCGACAGCCTCACTTTTAAACTTTAACTAAAGTATAAACTTGACTTTAAAACATGAGGTCGGGTTTACTTCAGAGGATTTAATCTAATAACATGGACCCACCTCAGCGGCGCCCTCTGCTGCCTTCTTCAACCCCCAGCTGTCAGAGGCCCAGCGGTCGGCGGCGTTGCGGTCATTGGTGATGAAGAAGTTGTCGAAGAAGATGTCAGAGGTCATGGACCAGAGCTCGAGCCCCAGGGCGCTGAATGGTGACATCTTGAAGGGCTGCAGGTCCTCGAAGAACGCTGGGTTGGCGATCTTCCTTGGCTTCCAGATGCCCTAAAAACAAAGTGTGGCTGGTGAGGAGAGCCTCTGCAAAACTTCACACCTCTCCATCCAATGATCACCTCAAACTGCAGTCTGACTCACCTGGTAGTTGGGGTTATCAATCATGGGGGGCTTCCACTTGCCCTTGTAGTTGGGGTTGTCGATCATGGGTCGTTTCCAGGTGCCGCAGCCGGGGGCAGTCTCACAGGTGGGGTTAGGGATCTGAGGGGCCTCCCATTCGCCATCCATGTCCTCATCCCTGACAGAGAGAGTCCTTAGTTACTTTCTTTATACTGGAACAAAGACACCAACAGGTGGGACTCATATGGAATTTACTGGGACTATTTTCAGCAGTAGATTAATCTACTGGACTTTTCATGGGACCTGTTCACAGTGAAGTGTCCTTCCCCTCGTCGGGGCCCGACGGACAGCCGTCACTCACCAGTCTTCAGGTTTGATGGCGTCAGGGTCTCCGATGTACTCGGGCTCATCGTCCAGCCAGCCGTCGGGTTTCACCGCAGCTTCATCTGGAATTTGAGTGGGCGCGTCTTCATCCCTGCAACACACACAGTTTGCCGTCACCAAGCGGAAAACACTGAAGCACCAAAATGCAGTTCCTCTGAAGGCCAGCAGAGGCAGCAGTGAGCCAGTCCCCATAGACTCCCATGTTAAATAAACATGTTTACAGCCCGATAGAGAAACTGCTTTGGTCTCTGGATAATTTACCCCTATAAAACAGCTGTACGGGGGGGAGGATGCTTCTATAACTCACCAGTTTAAATAAAGTTTGTATTATTAGGGGCATAGTGTCTGTGACAGGTGGATGGCGGCGCAGGCCCCTGTAGCTGCTAGCTGTCTGCTAGGCTTCACCTCAGCTAACTGGAGTCCCTGAACTGGACCTCTGCACAGTGTTGGTGCTGTTGGAGCCTTTCAGGCATTTTTAATGCAAGAAGGCGGAGCTCCAGTTTGGGTGAGTGAAATTCTGGGTTGTTACTGATCAGCAAAAATCTGTGATGAGTCTATGGCGATCAGAGGAAAACAGGAAGTGAACCTTTGGCTCTGCTTATGATTGTACACTTCAGCTAACAGTTCAGAAAGTATTGAAGTATAAAAACATAATCCAGGCCTACTTAAAAGTCAGACATTAATTTCCTCTTTAAAAAAAAAAAAAAACATTTTTACACATTCATGAAATTTTTACCTTTTTAAGCCTGTTTTGAAATACAGGGCTTAAAATGGAGAAAAAGAAAGAAATCCTACAGACCCCACATGGGTGCAGTGATTCCCCTGTGCTAATATTTTATTTCCCAACTACTTGAAACAAATAACTAATGAGCTGTGTCTGCAGTGCGTCTCTCCATCTTCAGCCTTTGTTCTGCTCAGCACAGCAGCTCATGAACCAGGTCTCTACATGCTGCAGGGTTCTCCTTAGAATGAGGACTGGGAAACCAGCTGTTTCCCATTGAGGGAAAGATGAGATCGGAAGTGCCAACACAGGCTAACTGAATTTTCAAAGTAAGAGCAAGTGTACAGCCCACTTATGAATCCAGACTGACTGCCAGCCCACGCTGCTTTTACAGCTAATAGTTCAGACTTTTGGACCGAAGTCTGACTGGAGCCACGGTTTGGTTTGTTTTCTCTTGCTGAAACTTTTGGATGGTTCTGACTGCTACACAACTCCAGGCTGTGGCTTCAGCACACCACCCGCTAACCAATTTTCCTAAATAAAAACATATAAAACTGCTGCATCGATAAATAAAAGCTGAGGAAACTCTAAACCTTTGGTACTGACCAGTCTTCAGGTTTGATGGCGTCCGGGTCCTGGATCTTGGGCCTCTCATCCCAGTCCTCGGGCTTGTGGTCATCAGGGTCCTCGATCTCAGCGGGGGGGTTCACAGGGGGGGTCATGTCCGTTAGCAGGCTGCCGCTGTTCACGACCGTCTGATCCACCAGCACCTCGAAGCTGTTGTCAGGGTTCACCACTGAGGGAGGCAACAGTGACGAGTTAGAACTCAAAAGAAACAACAGCACCACCTAGTGGGGCAAAATACACATCCCTCTGTATTAACACCATTCACTGTCACCCAGTTACTGAGCAGACACTGTTTTTCTATTTCAACCCTGTAACACCGGGGGATTGCTGCCGATACACCTGTGACCTGCCATGAACAGCTGGTTAACACCGAGCGTATCACCGCTGAGACATCTGATCAAATTTGAATTACCGTAATTACGCGATCGTTTGTCCTATCGGAAAGATTCAGATGTTTCTGAAAGCTGAGAAATTCAACATAGGGTTATTACGATCACTGTTGCCCAAAGTCCGTGAACGGCGTGACATTTGAAGCACGCTGTGTTGCAGATGACACATTCAGTGTCAAAGGGTTTTAAGTAACAGTGACCTTGATCCTGACCCTAGCGACCCCACCTACACTCATGACCTTGCTTGGGTCATCAGCCATCCACCCATGAAAGTGTAGGCCAAACAGTTCTTGAATAGATGCCGCCTGCTCGCTGTGGGTGATCACATGATATGTCCCGCCTTTCAACGGGTTTACAATAAATCAAAAAACCTGCAGTTCCTCTAACGCCCAGCAGAGGCTCCCATGTTAAAAGGTCCAAGTTTACAGCAGAAACAAGCATGTTTACGGCCTGTGAGTCTCACCCAGCGTGTACAGGTGAGTCTTCTTGTCGGTGAAGTACGTCCTCAGGTCAGCATCGGGTTTCTTGGCATGTTTCTCTTCGTACTCGCCGGTTTTGGGGTTTTTGTGTCTGAAAATGAAGTGCAGCTTGTAGTCCTCTCCACATTTGTCGGGTCCAAACATGATGGTGTACGGAGTTTTATCCACAAACTGGTCCTGCAGACACACACACACACACACGGGCATGTTCAGGCTCACCTGCCTCACCTCTCCAGGTGTTTTAGCTCTTCTCAGTATTTTCACACAAAAAGGGATTTAAATGCTCATCAAAGCCTTTTTTATTCAGGCTGAGTCACTTATTTTATAAAAAGCTGATAGAAGATGGAGACCCTTGTTGAACTTGAGCTCACTCCAACAGCCTGTAAAGGGTTATTTCATGAAGCTTATTTTATGGTGTTATTTCCAGCTTTTCACATAGAATTTCACTGTAATTGTATTTTTAATTTTACTCATGTTTTTATTTTCTATCTAAGAAACTTAAATGTTTTGTGTTACGGATTCTTCACTGAATTAATAAATATGTATAACCTGACTTTGGACTATAAAGTCAAATATTTAAAGCCATTATAAAATAACTGAAATCTGTTCCGTCACCTAAGTTTAACCTGTTAACTGGCAGTTAACGAGACGTTTGTAGCGCTCTCCGACTTTGAAGCCTCATAGTGTCACAGTAACGCTGCAGTCCGCTCTTACGATGCTTTTATATGACAGAGTAGACCCTCAGAATTGAATTGACACCTCATTTGGCCAATCATGTTATGAAATGGGTTTTCCAGAGCCAATAACAAGCAGACAGCGTCATGTGACTTCTCTGGACATGCCCCAAATGTTCTCCAATCGTTCTGATTGGTCAGCTATGACCCAAAATCTAAAACCACAGATGTATAGCCAATAAAATTCCTGACACGTGGGTATATGGCATCTTGGGTTGTGTTTTCACATGGATCCACAAAGTTGCTGCACAATGAGTGCGTATTACGTGCGCAAAGTCAAGCTGGAAGTAAGACTCTGTGCGCCGTAGTGACTCGAGAGTGTTTACAGTACTTTTTCATCACTAACGGATTGTATAAATATCTCAAAACAAGCTATTTTTCTTCAACAAAGTGACTCACGAGAGTGGATTATTATTTATTAGAGGACTTTGTTGCTGATTCGACCGTTTTATCGCCACGGAATGAACACGAACGAACAGCTGTTACTCGGAAGGCGTTTCATAGTAAGTCCAAGTTTTTATTCCCAGCTCGTGCTCGTATTATATGCCATTTAGATGTAAATATGTCTCGAGGGGCTTTCACGGCGGTTACACAATGGCTAAGAGCATTGTTTATTGATATTCGTGATATTCGTTTTGTGGTGGGCTTTGGGTTCCTTTGTGATTGGGGGTCATTGTTTGCAAGGAGGTTGTAGGTTGCATATCAGGACAGTTGGAAGGATTGTGGGTTTTTTGTGTATATGTATGTAAGGGGGGGGGGTTGTGAATGAATGCCTAACATTTTCCTTCTTTTACAAATTAGGGCAACCTCTGATTTATATGTCTATAATTATAATTAATTTGTACTATCAGTAACTTTGTGTATAGCAGAGGATTCCTCAGAGTAGTATCTTTGATTAGAGCCTCATTGATGACTGTATGTTGAAGCATTGAGGAGTTACAGCCATTTGAAGTTTGTATAACAAAGGCTGCTCACATGTGGTACTCAGAGTCTCCAAATGCCACATGCGAGACCACGCCTGGACATCAACACACAAAAACCTTTATAAAACTGTAGGTTTTTGTGCCATCTTGATCAAATTTGAAATACACGTCGAAAAGACTTCATTCTACAGCTTCATTATATTTTCCAGTCTTCCACCTTCTACACTCAGTGTGTAGTTACATGAAAACAAACAGGAAAAATCTAGGCGAGGCAAAAATTGTCTAATTTTTCTGTGTTCCAAACTTAATAGCTACATACTCATTACAGTTACAGCATTTTTGACTGCAAAAATGAAAAATATAGCTTGTCTTCTTCACAAAGATACCAAGCTTTTGCATGTACTCCAAAGAGTTCAGGAACAGCAGCTGATTTAATTTGGGTATGCCTTTTCAGGCGTTATTGGTGATTTTGGAGCTGCCAGTTAACAGGTTAACCTGAACTACATTTAAAACCTTTTCGGTCTCAAGCTTCTCAGATTTGATGCTTTTCTTTGATTGAGCTAGAAACGGTCCAAACACAGAAGCATCGTTAAACTCAGAGTAGCACTGACCAGGTCGAGGTCGGGAGTCTCAGTCAGCAGCTTGACGTAGGCGCCGCCACAGTCGATGCCCAACTGGAAGTTCACCTCGTACCTGAGCACAGCCACAGATCACAGTGATTAAGCTCACCTGGGCGTTTACACCCATCTACCAATCACAGACAGTTACAATCACTCCGAGGCCACAGAGCCGACTGTACCTTTGGATTTTTTGGAAAACAAACATTCAAAAGAGACGACTGGAAATGAGCAGAGAAGAAATACTCGAGCATCTTCACCGTGTTCGTGTGTGAAACACTGTTCTTACTGGATGATGAGGGGCATGGTGTCAAAGGTGAAAGGTCGCAGCAGGTGGGCTGAGATGGCGTGATGTTTGGCTCGTGACTTGAGGACCAGACCTTTATCACCAGGCAGTTTGCTATCCTTCATCTCCTCCACGGCCCAGTTACCTGTTAACGACATCATCATCAGAAACACTAAAACAAGGCGTTAATCCTCAGTACGGTGGCCTCTTTAGGACCTCTTAGCCCCATCAGGGTCAGCTGCTGCTTCTGCACATCATCATATTACACATCTGTACCCACCATCATACTTTGCAATCTCTTCGTCAGCATCATCCTTCTTGGCAATGGACAGAATCCACCTGAAAGCAGCACACACAGGGTTAGGATCCCTAACATGTCTCAGGTGTTTACAGGTAGACGCGAAGGTGGGCTCTGGCCAATGAGCTGGCCGATTCTAGAGTAGCTTAAAGAATGAGTCAATGAGGGGCCATGTCCTTAAATGTGTAACCAACCAATCAACACGCATTAGTGTGTTTTAAATCAGAACTCGAGGCTGTGTTTGTGAAAACAAAATGAAGCTTCTGTTTAGAAGCAGGTGAAATCATCTACATCTTAAGATTCACAGGAAGTGGAATGGCTCGTGTGGTGCTCACCCGTCCAGCGTCCCCCGGTCAAAAGACTCTGCAAAGAAGTGTTCGCCCTTCGGCTCGGGAGCTTTGTAGGTCACCTGCAGTGGAGAAATGAAAGTAACCTGCACATGATGACGGTTTAACTGACAGACATTTGTTGCATTCTTCCTCCTCTCTCTCTTCAGAGCAAGCTGAAGAAATATTTCAGGTGTGTCCTCCTTTACTTCACCTGAGCTTCACTCGGTGATCTGAATAACCAGTTGGACTGGAAGTAAAGCGGACATGAGCATAGCTCTGGAAATGAATTATCACAAGTTTTCTGTAACTTTACTTCAGATGGCAGATTTGAAAGCTTTCAGTCAGGCTGGTTCATTTCTGTGGTCTGCAGAGTGAATGCAGGTATGCAGGTCGGCCCACCGCTCTATCAGACCAACTTCCTGATCCGGCTGATTGAGTCACATCTTCCCAGTTCACACATTCAAAACGAGCCAAAAGAAACGAGCAGAGCAGTTTCTCTCTTCACAGCTTTTCAATAAAGTCAACTTTATTCATACAACCAATAAACACAGGACTTCCTCAGATGAATTACATTTAATAAACAGAGTAACACGAGTCTAACACTGAGGTCTGTCTAATACTCTAGTGAGTCTTTTCCTGCTTTTTTAAAACCTTTTTGAGGACTTGGAAAATAAAAATCAGGACCCAGAGAAGATCATCATATTCTTCCTTTTATAAAACAGCATTTGTCAGTTTATTTAACAGTGCAGTTATGTTCTGTTATGTTTACTTCATTGCTTTATTTATGTTACTGGGCGATTCCACGTTAGATGAGCTGAATTAACACCCATTTTGCCTGTGCTTGCTGGTCCTAACGTCATAACTCCTCGTGTCCCAAACTCCTGATATCTGAACACCTCAGAGAAAACGGCATCTCAGATTTCAGTGAGGACACTGGAATTTTTCACAGCGAGAATTCCAAACTGTACACCAGGGAGCGTCAACCGGCGGCCTGCGGGCCAGAGCTTTCCATCCGGCCCCCCACAGAGTACTGCTGCATGTACTGTACGCCAATCAATCATCATAACCCGTTAAATACTCGTCTCTGACAGTATTAACCGTCAAACACCCCCAACCGCAATTTCCCATTGCCCTTAAATGCCTCCATGTCCCTATAACCCAGGGGTCGGCAACCTGTAATCCGGAAAGAGCTTTTTGAACACGGTTTCCATGGAAAACAAAACAGCGAGAGCCGCAGATTTTATTTTGATATTTCAAGATCACAATAATGCTCCAATTTAAAACTACCACAAAAGCCGAACTGACAAAAATAAAATGCATACTTATAATTTACTTCCACAAGCCGCACAGAGCCGCAGATTAAGCCTGGATGAGCCGCGGGTTGCCGACCCCTGCTATAACCAATCAGAATGCGAGATCAGACTTCAAGCATTTTCTGACTACACTGAGCAGCCCGCCTTTGCAACCTGATCACTACCAACAAACACACCTGAAGGTGAGTCTAACCTTGTTTTGTGTAGAAAAAATGTTTGGCAATCAAACTTGTTTAACTAAAGGAAGTAAAAGTTGTAGTGAGATTTCCGGTGGGCTGCTGAGCGTACTCCCCGGCCTGCGCAGGTCAATCACTGTCTGCTTCCGGGGGACCAGATGGGTGTGGCTCGGCACGTACCCGCATACGGTCACAGCCAAAAGTGACCCCCGCGTCCTTCTGCAGCTTAGTATCTTAAATTCTGTTATTGTTAAAATAAATGTGCTGCCATTTTTGCCATTGCGGCTGTACTGTGAATCTATGTTGAAATCTTTTTAATCATAGTCTGATATTTTTTGCCTTCAGTCACACTGGGCAGAGGACAGACTGAAGATTTTGCTGGTTTTGTCTCAAAACAATATATTTATTAAAATGTAGGTAAATTAGCTCACCATTGCCTGTGAAATAAAATTACTAAAATTTACCATAATATCCAGATTTTTTTTTTTTTTAAATGCTCTTTTAAAAGTAAAGTGTCCAGGCTGATTTAGAAGGTTTTCCATCTGAACTCTCCGTGTTTCTTTATTAATTCAAAAAAAAAAAAAATCTACAAAAAAAAACAAAATACCTCACGTGGCAGATCAGCTGCAGAGGGAGACTAGCTGGCTAGCCTCGCGCTAACTTCTAACTCAGATAAACCTTCACTGAGAGAACATTGTTTTTATTGAAGCTGAAGGATTTCGGACTGGTGCCACCGAGGGCTCAGAGCAACTTTATGAAACTCAATTTTAGACAAAGATATTTTTCCTACCAAATTTAACACCTACAGCAAATTTACAGGCAATAACATTTGAAAAAATCTTTATTTTAATAGTGTTTAATGACCAAAAAGGAGCCGGTTCAGAGTAATTTACAGAGTGCACAGTTGCAGCTGCAGAATCACAGAATTCCCACCTAATGCACCCCCGACTTACATCTGGGAAACTGCATCTTTATAAGCAACTGTCAAAAACCATCCAATCGGGGCGCCCGGGTGGCTTAGTGGTAAAGCGCGGGTTCGCGTCCCAGCCCGTCGCCGATTTGCCCGCGTGTCTTCCCCTGTATCTTTCCCCCATTTCCTGTCTCTGTACACTGTCACGAAAAGCCGCTGTGGCCAAAAATCCCAAAAAAACAAAAACAAAAAAAAAACCCATCCAATCAGCTGCAGCAGTCTTACCTGTGGACTGGGAGGAGTTTTAGGAGCAGGTGGAGCTTCATCTTGCACGTCTTGCTCCAGATCCTCATTCTCATCGCCAGCCAAACCCAGGTCCATCTCATCCTCCACATCTGCATCGTCACCATCTGGACCGTCCTCGACCAGGTCCTCAGCTCGAGAGACGGGGGCCAGACTGAGGCAGAGGAGGCCCGCCGCCAGGAGAACAAACAACCCGACTCTTTGATTCATTATCTGCACAGAGGAGGAAGAGGAGGGCTTTACTTTCAGCAGGTTCACTCAAACCTGTCACACCTGGATCTGTGTAACGAGCAGGGCGGGGCCATAAATCCACATTTGATGTAATGTGATGTAAATGACCCAGCCTCAAACATTCGACAGCCTGCAGATATTTCCTGTTTTTATTGTGGTTTTATTTCAATTACCTCAAATGTTTCCTCACACTTTAGTTTTAATTAACCAAACTAACCCGCTCTGAGATGGGTTTGACCTTTTCCTTCTTTTAGTCTTATTTATAAATTTTTCTTGATTTATTTTACAATTTTGTCCATGAGTTTTTAGATCAATACGCTTGTTGTTGCTTGATGTTCTTTTTTAAATTGAGTGTTTTGTGGTTTCTAATAGAGACAAACTCTTTAGGTCAAATCCTGACATTTTAAACTTGCTGTATAAATAAAAGATATGACGTCACGGTTTCTGGAAACAATGTAAAAAAGGAAAGAAAGTGTCACAGAAACCCAAAGCTGCAGTTCTGTTTGTGGCTTAACTCAGATCTGAACACAACGATGCAAACTAACCAAAGCAGCAGATGGAAAACCGGCCGTATTTCTACAAGGTAAAATTCATGTTTTTGGGAATGGAGTCTGGTGGAGAATCCGGCTTTGCTCTAGGGCTGTGCAAAGCAGAGCTTTCCTTCAACGGCAGCATCGCTGGAGCCTATCCCAGCTGTCATAGGGCGAGAGGCAGGGTACACCCTGAAAAGGTCGCCAGCCTGTTGTAGGGCCAACACAGAGAGACAGACAACCATCCACACTCTCATTCACACCTATGGGCAATTTAGAGTAGCCAATTAACCTAAACCCAGTAAGTGCATGTCTTTGGAATGTGGGAGGAAACCGGAGTACCCGGAGGAAACCCACGCAAGCACGGGGAGAACATGCAAACTCCACACAGACAGAGGCCCAGGTCAAGGTGGAATCAAACCCAGACCTTTCAGATGTTATTCTAACTGTGAGGCAGCGGTGCTAACCACTGCGCCACCGTGCTGCCCTGACAGATTAGTCGACTACCAAAATAATCTTTAGTTCCAGCCCCACTTTGCTCCCTGTTTGATGGCAGGTAAAGCAGTGAAAATGTTCCAGGACAACATCCACTTAAACCCATACTGATTCCTATGGGTGTGCAAAATCTTGTTGGAGGTGTGGCTTAGTGACATCTCCTGCAAGTAACACACTGTCTGTGGCTCAGAGCCTCAAACACCATCACAGAGAAAGTGAACTATCCACAGGTGAGTGAAAGTTTATCCAAAACTGTTTTTACTGTAAAAAGCAGGAAGAAGGATGATCATTTAAATATATCAGTCAGAGAAGACCTCTCTCTTACGTTGCACATGTCGATAACATATATCATGTATCCCCACTGAGGTAAAAAGGCCCCATTAACAAGCAGGTGCTGCTCCTCTTCTTCCCCACTTTCATAAATACAGTTGTGTCGTGATGTCGTCACTGACATGCAAATTATCAGTCGGTCTGAGCAACCAAACTGTGACCCGGGTTCCTAAATGATGGCACAAAGTCAGCTGTATGCACAGGTGTGTTCCCTCCTCCATTAGTAGATCGGTAACCTGCGTTTCATCCATTGCCATGGTGACCAACCAACCATCACCCACAGGACGTGCCACCTCAGCTCCTTTAACCCTAATGAGATTACACCACTTGGGATTACAGCCGCACAGGCAGCCGGAGCTCACAAAACACAAACACACAGAGGACAGATGCGTAACAAACACATACACACACAGACACACACACCTGTGGATTTAAAGGTTATTTAACACAAGATGCTCCAACACGCTCATTCACAGCTGATAATTGACTTCTGGTGAGCGCTTTCAGCGCAGCAGCGCTGTAATGATACAAAACGATATTACAGCTGCTGCGTTCAGGTACCGTCAGAAAAAGGTCCAAAAGGCTCCTGCACCATTCAATGGAGATCAAGGCTTTTAAAGACGCCAGTGAATAAAAATTTAAATGGGGGCTCAGCGACCTCGACTACTCCATGGGTTTACAGCTGTCCTTACAGAGATGCACTTCTTTGCCACTAATGACCATAAACACTGAAATTATTTGTTTGAAAACAGTAAAACTCATGCTCGGCCTCAACACTGTCCACTTACAGTCTGACCATCTCAGTCTGGACCTCCTAAAAGGAAAACTAAACCTGGCTGAAATAAATCAGAGGTAAAGAACACCATCATCCAGCCATGGTTTATGCAGGTCGGGCCGCGGGGGCAGCAGTCCCAGATTGGCGACTAACTCATTAATTGTGTAAAAGATAGAAAAAAAAATTTTAGGAGCCAGATGTAACAGCTGACAATGTTCATTGTTAATAAGGCTGCAACTAAAGATTATTTTGGTAGTTGACTAATCTGTCAACTATCACTTAGTCAATTATTTCAATCTTCCCTCACCTGTTCAAGCCTGCCCACCTGTTATCACCTTGTTGTCTCAAGTTTGAAACTAATCAAATGTATTTTTAAGATTAATGTGACCATCACAAGAAATATCAAATAAACAATGCATATTAAAGTGAATGCAACTTTTATTTTTAAAATATAATGCGCAAATAAATAAAATGGACTCTGTCCAAAAGTTCAAATCAGGCTTTAAATTAAATCAAAAAGATTTTTCTGTTCAAAACAGCTGAAAGGTTTACAGATGATTCAGTTCATGCAGAGGTTTACTATTAATAATGAACCCTGACATTAACAAAGTAGCTGCTCCTATTGTCCTTCACTCGTTAGCTAACATCACTGACATGGTGGCGCTCAGCAAACATCATCCATGAGAGCTTGTTTCCGACAGGTAAGCTAACAGAAACATTACTGTACGAACATTAACAGGTATCTACGAAACACTGACGTACCAGCTCCGGGGCGCCGGCGTTTAAACGCTCAGCACTGCAGTGATGCTGCCGTGGAAGGAAAACTCTGCATTCAGCTTTATTTTAGTTTTCTGTCAAACGCTCCCACACCTTTGACAGTTTGTCTCCATTTTTTAAAATTTTCTCCACCCTCCTCTCTGCCCCACCATCGTTACGCTGTTCTGTTCTTCTTCGTTGGTATTGTTGTTATTGGCAGACAATGGAGGCAATACTGCTCCCATATCTTCCTGTAGTGTATTGCAATTAGTAAATCACATGATAAGCAGAAGAATAGATGGGTTATAAAACACGACGCTTAGATGCTGAAATTCCACGACTCATGTTTCAGATGTTTGTGAACTGTGCAGCACTTTGCACTGTGGATGTCGCTGCAAGCAAACACACACACACACACAGTTTGCAGAGCCACAGCTGTGATTTACTTCATGCTAGCGTCCAACAGGGTTGTGCGATTTTTACGGCCCGAGCACGAAATGTGCGAAGGCCCTATTGTATTTGCTTCGTTTATTTATTTTTTTTATTTAGGCAAATTAATTGGCTTTTTGGGGGCTTTATCATATTCAAAAACTCAAACTTTGCACATGCGTCACACCTGGTGAAAATTTAAGTATTTTAATGGCATCGGGCAAGGGCCCACCAAAATGCCTCGGTAGCGCCCCCTAAAGTCGAGCCCCACCGCTGGGTTTCACGTACATTTATGAAACTTCATACACATATGTATCATATCCGGACGCACAAAAAATCCTCTTGGAGCCATGCTCTAAACCCAACAGGAAGTCCGCCATTTTGACTCAAACATGCAAATTTGGCGATTTGCACCCTTCAGACTTTCACTAATAACTCAAAGGTTTTGGATGTTATCAACTTCATATTTGGTGTGTTTAATCTACACACCAAGGGCAATCTACATTCAAAAAATGGTGAGTTTTTGAC
>JASGAU010407968.1:0-22101 GCA_030220045.1 Australoheros facetus
CACGTCATTGATACTCGACAAACGTCACTATTCTGCGTCCCGTTACGCGCACGCGGGAAGGAAAACGTGTGACTTCCGCAAACATTGAGCGCGCTCGCTATATGTGACGTTATCGCGTCCTCTACTGCGCATGCGGGACACTTTCAGGTTCGTCTGCTGTTCACACACAGATCACATCCAAGACGCATATATTTGGAAATGTGAACGACCACGCAAAAAAAATCGGATTTCACAAAAAATCGGAATTGGGTCACTTCAGGCTGCAGTGTGAACGTAGCCTTAGAGTGTGTAAAATGTCAGCGATAGATGTCAGCAGATTGCCATTAGCTCAGTTCTGTTTTCTTATAATTCCCAATTCAAGCATAATCCTAGCTACGGTGGCCACTGTAGGACAAGCAACTCTGTCTGCCCTTCAGCTGTAGTTAATGTAGGCCTTCAGTCCTGCTGTTTACCTCAGCTGGTGTCCACATCTATTTACTCTGGAGTCTGCAAACCTTTGTGAAAGTCAATGAGTCAGTGAAGCTAACTTCTGTCTGATGACAGCAACTTTTCTGTCGGTAAGCGCTGCTGTTTTTGATGCTGTTAGCCTCTGTTAGCTGCTTTTAGCCTCTGTAAGCTGTTGTTAGCTGGAGTTTTTATGCTGTTAGCCTCTGTTAGCTGCTTTTAGCCTCTGTAAGCTGTTGTTAGCTGCAGTTTTTGATGCTGTTAGCCTCTGTTAGCTGCTTTTAGCCTCTGTTAGCTGTTGTTAGCTGCAGTTTTTGATGCTGTTAGCCTCTGTTAGCCTTTGTTAGCTGCTGTTTTTGATGCTGTTAGCTTCTGTTAGCTGCTGTTTTTGATGCTGTTAGCCTCTGTTAGCTGCTGTTTTTGATGCTGTTAGCTTCTGTTAGCTGCTTTTTTAAATGCTGTTAGCCTTTGTTAGCTGCCGTTAGCCTCTGTTAGCTGCTGTTTTTGATGCTGCTAGCTTTTGTTAGCTGCTGTTAGCCTCTGTTAGCTGTTAGTTGCAGTTTTTGATGCTGTTAGCTCTGTTAGCTGCTGTTAGCCTCTGTTAGCTGCTGTTAGTGACATTTTTTTTGCGGTGAATCAAACATGGTTGGACCAGGACACTTGGTGAATAAACTCTCATATGATGTGAGAATGTAATTAAACTGTGATCTTTAGGATACTTGAGCCTAACATTAGCCAGTCTAATGTTAGCTTATAACCAGCTGTTGTTGTTTAGCCTGCTCACTGGCAGCTGACCCGAGAGAAAGGGTCAATCTGCCTAAAATAAGTAATTGTGACAATATTGGGAATAAATAAGGATGTTTATGCAAATGTTCGTGTGTTACAGCCCGACTGAGGTAAGGAGGATGCCGGTCACGCGGTCTCTTCTTTGGTGAAGGGGACCCCTTCTCCAGTGATAAAAACATAGATATGAACCTTAATATCTTTATCTGAAGGTGCAGACACAAGTTTAAATTTGCCTCCACGTTGTGTGAACACTGGGGTATATCAGTACCCAGATAGTATGCAGACTGCAGGAAGTGAGCGTGAACCTAAGGATTTGGAATGAGTCTGATTCACTAACACAGCAGTAAGAACATGTCATGAATCGGACTCTGATTTGTGTTGAAACTCATTTTTTGTGCGGGGTAAGAACGGTTCCATTCACATATCAGTGAATGAGGCCCGCTGTCTGCTGTGCCCTATGAAATGTCATAAATTCTAATAAACTAACTTCCTGAAACTTCAAGAAAAGAAGAGGGATTGCTCTGCTGCATTACTGTTTCTGATACCAAAGCACGGAGTTTCACTGACCTGAATTCAGCCAAAGAACTTAAAGAAATATGAAGCTGCGTTTGACTTTTTGCATATGAAGATAAGGAGAAATATTTCCTGGGTTTCATTACAGCTGAGGTCACACTGTTCTGTACTATAGTTTATTTTAACACCAGCTGTGTTTGACTTTAGCCAACATTAAAAGGGCCAACAACACATGATACGTACATACATGTATAACCTTTGAATAATAAGGTTGGGGCGGGGGGGTGGTAATCCTTGGAGATCTAATTTTTATATAGCTGGAGGGGCCGCTGAGCCATGTAAAATAAATGCAGCCAACACTAATGAATCATTTTTGATTTTCTTTAGAAAACTTTTTTTTTAAATCGTTGCAGTGATTACATCATTTTACCAGTTTCTGACCTCATATTAAAAGTAAATGTTGAATTATGATTTTGAGATTCAGTAATGGTTTGACAAACATGGCAGACAAAGTAAACAGATGTGATTCCTTCATAACTAACTGTAATTACACAACTGTCGGTCATTATTCAGACTTATGTTTACGTGATTTGGAGCGGGTGCCCAAACCCATCAGCTTGTTTATGTTGGCCGTTCATTAAAACTACAAACTCAAAGCTGAACCATTTAAAATGGTTTTCTCATGCACACACGATCCTGGTCTCTGACAGACCCTAACAGACACACTGATGTATGCAAGCTTTACATGCAGCCTATTAAAGATCAGTTTCTGACTGTTAATTCATCAGTTGGTTCATTTTACGAACTATAGATCAAGCTGGTCCTCACGGATTTCAAAAGTAGTATGAAGCTCTGTTTATGTGCTCCGTGCACTTTAAAGTGGGAGCTTTTTTTGAGGTAGAGCACAGATTTACATAAAATAATTAATGTGCCTCTTTCTACTTTTATGTAGGTCTGTGCTAGAACTAGAATGAGCACCTGAGGATGATGAATGCGTGCAGAACCTGATGAATTTTTCCTTCCCTCTTCTTAAGGTTGGCCACATTGAAGGCTTTGTGTTGGACAGTAACGTCCTCTTGGCATAGACTATAATAGAATTATGACAAACATTAAATTCTTTGTCCCCATGCAATTAAATCCAATCAAACAAGTTCAAGTGTTAAACGCAAGCTGCTTTGAAGTGTAAAAACCCCAAATCCTTCGAATGAACAGGCAACAAGCCACTGCATTAACCCTGCACAGGGACTCTGCAGGCCCTGGAAACACGATGGTGGATTACTCTGGAGAACAGGCGAAACAATGATGAGCTGTATGCTCTGCAGCCTTATAGCAAGAAGGTCCTGCAGTCATCCTGGGGGGGGGTCTTGTGTGGGTTCTCCATCTTCCTCTCACAGTCCAAAGACATCCACGGTAGGTTAACATGTGAATGTTTCTGTCTCTGTGTGTTAACCCTGAATGCTGACCTGCCAAGGCTGTACGCTGCCTGTTGCTCCATGATGGCTGGGATGGAGTCCCCCCCACCCTGCATTAAATAGGATGGATGGATGGATGGATGGATGGATGCATGGATGGATGGATGCTTCCATGCTCGTGGGAATGCAAATTTTTCTCTCTAGCTGCTTTCAGCAGGCTGATGGGAAACAGTTCATATTTTCTGTGCTTTCAGTACCTGTGACTCGATAACAGGGACTTTATTGCACCCTTCCAGTTCAGTCCTTCACAAATTCATTGATTGATCACAATATTTTTTCTTATAAAAATAATAGGTGACTCTCCATTCAAAGGTCACACTTCTTTAAAGAAAAGCACTCCAGTTTAAACCCTTCAGTGCCCCTCCGGTGCTCACTTTCCTTAGTACATGTGGTATTTTAGCTCCTGAAGGCCTCCTCAGCAATGGGTCACTGTTCCTGTGGCTTCACATTCATAAAGCTCTCTGCTCTCAGCAGGGCCTGGCTTCCTTTATAGAAAAGGGGACTAATGAGTTCACTTCAATAAGTGAGTCCAAAAAGCTGGGCAGTCTGGAAGCCCTCCACTCCTACACCTCTGAGTTTCCTCTCAGTGAAAGGTGCAGTTTTACTGTTTGCCTTGTTATCATTCAAACAGCTTTCCATTACAAATGTAAGCAACACGGCTACAGCAGAGCGGTGCATTGCATTTAAGAGCTGTGCTGTGAATACTGAGCCAGGAAAGGCAGGTAAAATGTGCTTTTTCAGGTGTGGGGAACATGTCAGTAATCTGTAGTGAAAAGTGGCTCACAAAGACCATAGGTGGAGGGATTAGAGGGCGTCTGTTTTTCTTAGCTTACTTTTATTGTGCTCTTTGTGAGCAAGAAAAATCCATAGCTAAATAAAAAGGTTCATGTCTGTCCTCGGGGGGTTGTCAGGTGGTTTTCTGAGCAAATGTAGGTACAAGCAGCAGTGAATTAGGCAGGTTGTTGGCGAGCAGATGGACCAAAAAGAAAAACCACATTACAACAGTAAAAGTCTCCCGGACTGCAGTGCAGTGCTCAGATTGATTATTCTCTACATAACAGGTTTTAGTATCTGAGAGCAACTTTCTCCTTCATCTCCTTTCAGCATTTAAACAGGAGCTGATGTCTGCTGAGTCTCACCGGTGAACAGTGTAGCCTCAGGAGTGCTGCAAGCCTCCAAACACAAACTGCTTAATTGGCCCTGTGCTTTAATACGGTTACATGGGCTATTTATACCTCTTAGTGCTTTCATATACAGCAGTGTGGAAGGGTTTCTGTTTCCAAGTACACATGAAAGTGTGCTGACAATTAAGAGCTCATTTTCTCCTGTGTGTGTGTGTGTGTGTGTGTGTGTGTGTGTGTGTGTGTGTGTGTACACTGTCACTTGAATGTTCCGCTGTTACTCCCACTCACTTCCAAAGATGATAACAAATCATCGTGTGATAATGAAACCAGATCACATGAATTACTGAACTTGTTCCCATCACTGTCGTCTGGGATGAGATCCCAAATCTTTGTTCCAGTTTGAAGCAGCCTGCAAATAACAACAAACATGGACGGAGGATGGATACACACAGAAGCTGTACGCTAAAGTTCTTTAGCTGTACACTAAAATTAAATATATGCTTACAGGTTTCTTAGGTTAAATAATAATAAGTCATGTAAATGATCTAATGATGGTTAAATGTGTCTGCATGCAGATTTATGAGCCCAGTGAGAATTTTGACTGCTGTCCTGTTGTTTTTAAGAAGTTACAGAATGACCTTATTTGGACAAAAGGGCGAAGCGCTAAGTTATCTGCTAATGCTAGCTAGCTTAGATTTTAAGCTTGGTTAACAGCCTGCATCCATCTGTACTGGTGCAATGAGCCAACACACACACACACACACACACACACACACACACACACACACACACACACACACACACACACACACACCAAAATGTAAGCAGGGTTTCTCAGATATGCTGTACCCCACAGTATTTCATGTTATTCAGATAATTCCTTCAAAAATGCTCAAAAAGTCAAAAAACAGTCAGCAGGTCCAGTTTGGTGACTGGAATTTTTTATAAACCAGGAAACTGATTCACAGAGACCCAAATCATTTTCATAGAAGGCTGTCAGCATGCGTTTTAATGGAGCTCCAGGTGTCCGTTTGAGGAACTGTGTGTAGCACGTCCAGGTCAGATTCATTATCCAGCCGGGCCTTACCTGAACCAGCTGGGGGGGGTGTTGGTAGCAGTGACAGCAGCAGAGATGGTGATGGAGAAGGAGAGGCAGTGACGGAGGCATTGCACCAGCATTGACTTCAGCTGGTTGACGTGTGTCCTCTGCTGTGCTATGTTTGATGAGGAACCTGATTTTTAGCTCCCACTTTAGATGATGATGCTTCCCAGGAAGTGGAAAGCCTTCATAGAGTGAACTGGGCAGTCATGCAGGAAGTTGGTGTCTGGTGGGGCTGTTTCATCCTGAATGATCTCCTCTGTTTAGATGGTGGCAGTGAGCTCAGGGTTGTTGTCCTTGCACTAGGTCACCAGTTTAGTTAACTTCCCTGCTGTAGGCAGACTCACCTCCACCTGAGAGGAGCCTGGTGAAGCTGGGGGTCGTCTGTTTGATGCACTGGTGACGGGAGGTGCAGCACAGGGAGAACAGCAGGGCAGGATTACGCAGTCTTGGGAGGAACCGGTGATCATGGACTGAGAATCTTGTTGTAAATCCACTGCTATTTGAACCCAGTGTGAATTTGCATCAGTTCATGTCTTTGCATAGACTTTGCATGTAACTGCACTGTGTGAACACAGCACAAAAGCTCTCTGTGTTCAGTGGTGCATTTTATACATTGTGTACATTTTGTTTGATATGACAGTTTTTCTCCTGGACGTCCTGCAGCTCGTTACTGGACTCGAAGCTTTACGTGTTGACGGAGTTGTTTATGAATGCAGGAAACACGAGTGTAACACAGTCGTCTGCAGAGAGTGTTGCATTATCAGCTGTTTTATAGCCTTAATGCTGCTGTCAGGCTCTAGCCTCAGCTGTGGCTGCTCATACAGCAGCCTGTGCTGCAGCAGTTACAGAGATCACTACAGGAGCGAGTTCACCCAGCGCTCACATCAAGCGCTCCCGAGGCTGATGGAGGCGGCGTAGCTGTGATTATAACTACATCCATGGGGATACGTGCTGCAGCTGACAGTGGCTGTAGCATTGTTGTGTTTTGGTTGTTATGACACAATAGCTTATATTGTACCGAATGGGCAACTGTGTGTGCGGACTGAATATTGTATTGCATTATTCCTAATTTATTGCTGTATTCTCCTGACTCCTGCACTGTTCTGGTAACACGTCTGATTAAAAGCAGATTCAAACCCGCGGCGGCTCACTGCTGCTGATGTCACCCTGCACAGACACACTAACAGCATCCTGGATTGAGCCACAGAAGCAGCCGATGTCCCAGCAGTCAGCAGCACCTCAGCCGGCCGTACAGCATCTTCTGCCCTGTCTGTAGTTTCTGTTTGAACTGAACAAGTTCAACACACCAATTATTTATATTGGGGGTGTAAAGTTTAATGCATGTACAGAACAGCAGAATTCATGTGCTGGAAGAGAAAAGTTAAATTAAGGGGACGTGGAAAAAAATGAGTGTGTGTGCAGGATTTTCTGAAGCGCTGTGTTTGCTTCTAAGCACAGATGACAGCAAAAACAGGTTCGTAGCATCTGCCAAAGGTCTTTATCCCTAAAATGAACCAGGGAGACACTAGAGCTGTACGTTTGATCTGTGAGCTCAGAAAATACAAAAAAAAAGGAAATTGAAAAAGGAAGCAACATTTTTCCAAAAGTTTCTGTTTTGATGCTTTTTTGCTGTGAACCTGGGGCACCAGTAGAATTCATTGTACCCACGATGAATGCAAGATAACCGGAGCCGCCACCTCCAGCGAAGGAGCAAGCTGGAACCTTTAAAAGGCTCCTTTCAAATCCACAGGGAACCAGTGTTTGTCTCCAAAGAGGGAGTGTTACTTCAACTTTCTCCAATAACTCTTCCTGCTCAAAAGACTCTGCTGAAAGACACGAGCAGACTTATTGATGCTTAAACTTGCCGAAATCTTTCCCCTTGTGCCTGTAAAGTATAAATTTCTCGTCTCTTTAACTCAGACTGCTGCCTCTCACATCGCAGGTTCCCTGGTGACACCTGAACTACACCATGAGCTCAGCCTCCTCGTGTATTTACTGAAGGCTTTTCATGGGACGAAGTGCTGATTATACCAACAGCAGCATGCCTCTGCCAAATCCTGAAGCCATTAGAAATGCTAAAATAGAAAATATTGCACTTACAGTGCTTCATTTGTATTCCCATCAAAAAACACACATCTGTTCACTTCACCTCGAGCACGGGCTCTGAATCATCAAGTACAGATGCTGAATGTGCTCGTCTGTTTTAGACAGACAGAGCAGTTCCATAAGATCGGGTTTTTCCCAAAACACAATCATCGAGGAAGAGGAGCAAACATGTTTAAATCATAGCATGGATGTTATATATATTATATTTTCTGTACAATAAAGAATAATTTACATTCAGGTACCTGCTGAGGATCAGATCAGAGATGACCGCAACAAAAATGTGATTATAAAATCATTTTTGTGCCAGAATTACAGGATACATTAAAGTTATCATTCATGCCTGTGTCTGATCTGAGTTTGGATGTTGAAAATAAAAATGTTTTTATATTAAGTCCAAATTCTGATGTCAGAGCATTATTTTAATGTTGTCTGAATGAATACAAATAAAACATGCTGCATGAACAAATTCTCCTGTGTGCGACTGCAGGTCTCACACATGTTCATGATATTTGTATCAGATATTTTTATTCACAGCTACATTTTATTCCTTATCATGAAAGCCTGAAACCTGCTGAGGATTTTTACAAGTATGTTTTTAAAAAATAAACCAGAATAAAACTTCATTTTAATTAGACGCTCTCTGCTGGAGATCCTGCAGCATCAAATTAAAGATAATTAGAATATAACACCTGTTTGTGTCTCACAGTTGTTGATGGATAATCAGTGTTTTTTTGGTTGCAGTTTTTCAGCACGCCATAAACTCATCTGTATCATGTCTCGACTCAGAGTATGAAGAGCTGCTCTCTTCAGGGAATATTAATTATGGATACCGGCGTATACTGTACATGATTCTGTGCCTGCGGTCTGCTGTCGTACTGAACTGCTGCAGTGTAGAATTTATTTATATGAATATGAAGAGAGAGAAAAATGCACGAGCAGGATACTAAAAGGACGTCTGGATATCTGCAGTGATCATCACAACAAGATAAGATAAATAGAAGCAAGATGGAGCATATGTGCATAAATTAAAACTAATAGAGACGATCAATTAAATAATGATTAAGGATAAAGAACATAAATAATTCAGGCTGGAAACATGACATCATTAATTTTGGTTGACATGCAACTTTAATAAACACTGAGATGTAATTAAATGGATGCGACCGTCAGACTGAGAGCAAGTTTGTTTAAGAGGATCATAAAACTCATACCTGCTCCTCAGATGATTCACCTTCTTCTGATGAACCGCTCTGCAAAGACTCCGGGACATTTGCTGGTTCTCGCTTTTGTTTTGGACTGTTGGTTGAAGAAGATAAGAAACTGAATAGAGAATTAGTTTAAAAAAATAATAGATACATGAATTAGTTATGAAAATGAGCTGCAGTTGTATCTAAATATTAATCGTAAACCGTTTGCAGTCAGGTTAAGGACAGCCGGCATCATCGGCGCCTCTGCATGTGTGAGCTGCAGGCCGTGGCCTCCTGCGTGCTCTCATTGGCTGATGGTAATTACACCAAGTGTTTGTAATTACTGACAGTGATGCACTGATGTTTGAAAGGCTCCATGTTATTCAGCAGGGGAAGTTTTCTATCAGCCTGTTTCACACCTGCCCGGTGCCACAGACAGTGAGCCAGTGAAGATGCTCCTCTGTGGGAGCAGCTGAAGGGAAGGTGACCTTCATATGTCTCCTTGCATTACTCTTCCACTGGATTACCTGCAAAGCGTGCTACGACGCCATAACAGAATCAGCAGACACCTGTTTACAAGTGGCAGCACCGGCGGAGATAAATGAAATCAATACTCCGGCTCCTGTGCAATTTCTCCGTCGCATCGCCAGCCACAAGTTCACATTATCTGAGATCTTTACAGTGCAGAGCTGATTATGAGGCACAGTGCAGATCTGCTTACTTGAAAGATTGGTAATTATGGGCAGCAGAGTGCGGTATTGGTGGAGTGCAGATACTGTAAGCCGTTAACCGTCCTCTGAAATTGTTACAGTAAGCAGAGAGGAAGCAGCAGGCCTCAGAATCAATGCTCATCATAAAGCTGGTAATGGCAGGAGGAGCAGAAACATCTTTGGGTGAACTTCACCGAGGCTTGAATCAAATCCACTGCATGAAGAGGACATCTTTGTTTCTATAGTGCTCTTTACAGCACTCAGGCTCTTCTCCGTGTAAGGTCGTGTATAATGAAAACCGGCTCGCTCTCACGCTTCCATTAAAAAGCTGCAGGTCTGAGCAAAAGTCAGAACGCTTCAGCAAACAAAGCAGAAACAAAGTGAGCCTTTAATGGTGTTTTATGGATAATCTGATCTGGTTCATGTTTTTCTGCTTCACTGTTAAACTTTGAGGTGAACTGCATCATGAACCTGGATGGACTCGGTCACACACAGACACAAACATCTGGAGTTATTGGACTGATCTGTGTGTAAAAGCAGCTCCTGCACAGCCTGTTACAGTGAGGACGCCTCCCTCCTCCATCTCTGCTCCTGACTCTGAGCGTCAGGCCGTCCTCACATGCTGTCCTCTCTCCGTGGTCCTGGAACTGAACCTGAGGAGGTAGAGAGTCCTGTTATTGGATCCCTCACCTGCTAAAAACCTGCTCCCTCAGTCTATTTCATCTTTTCTAAAATAAACATCTGAATTATTTTAAGCTGTTGTTTTCCTGCTCAGATGTTTTTCTGCAGAAACCTAAATGTGTGGGCGACATATACAACAATCATTTTTGTCTAGTCATTGTTTAGTCATTGTTTAGTGTTTCTTTATCTTGTCCTGTGTCGGTGCGATGTGCCAGGATGGGCGTGTGGGTGGGAATCAGAGGATTTTCCTTCTAAATTATGTCTTATAATGAATCCTGAGTCGGTGTGCTCATAAAAACTTTAATAAAGGGAAAAGCTACAAATGATTAAGGCTCATATCGCAGCTCTTTGAACTTGATGATAATGTTGATGAGAGGGACAGTTTGTCTGTGGTTGTGCCAAAGGAGCGCCCTCGCTGGGAGACAGCAGCACAGAAAGCTGACTAATGAGACAACAAATGGCAGCTGAACTCTGTGAGCACTCTTGTTCTTCCGTATATTCCTCTCAGGTCTGTCAGCAGACGGCCGAGCACTCAGAGATGAAGGAGCAGGAAGTGAGGTGCCACAGGAACGCCGCCTAAAGAGCCTCTTTGTGTTTTAAGTATAAGGAAGACGCTGCCTGAACTGAACTCCTGCTTCCTTTGACTTCCTCTCACATTTCTGTGCATTGCACATGAGGTCCTGTTATTTCAGCACTGCGTCTATGAATTATGTAAATTGTGGAGATTGCTCTGCATCGGTGCCGCTGAGACAGATTTCTGTACGTGTTTGGATACGCTGCTCCTAATTCTGAGTGCTTCTTTTGAGGAGCGACACCTCTGCCAACATATTTCGATAATTGGAAACAATTAAGCTGTCTTGCAGAGGTGAATTCTGAAATAGTCTTCCTGACATGCTGTATTCAGGCTCCTGTTCTTGGATTGACTTGGACACACTCGGATGGTAATTTGCTGTGGATAAAAAGCTCTGACTGGATACACTGACAGGTGGCATCGATGTGAAACGCCAAAGAAATACTTTCTCGTCCTACTAAACTACAGCTCCATTCAGAAAGATGTTATTATGAATATGTCATGCTGCCTCATGTTGGATGGAGCACCTCCAGCTCGTTCACGTCCTGCATTATTTTCCTCTTTATCCCTCTGAGGACGGGATCAGTGTTCCTACGTGAGCTCTGCTGCTTTGGTCTGAAAATCTGATTCATCTCCAAACAGAGATATTAAAGACCTCCTGTGACTAATGTGCCAGAAATGTGTCCAGCTGACCTGCACAGAGATCCTGCCTGTAACATCACGGTGGTGCTGATGGCATCAGTCTCTAAGCTAGAAGATCTCAGCTGATGACGTTCAGTGACACTGATGGATCCCGAGGCTCTTACCCAAGTTTAACCATAAACCTTCTTAGCTCGTGTTCATCAAACTAAGGCTTAGCCCTCCATCAGTGAAGGAATGAGAGCCGGCCTCATCATCACGCTGGTAATTGGGCCTCCTGTGTCTTATACCTGTTCTTGTTTTCCATCCTGTAGCCCTGCTCTCCTGCTTGTCCTCCAGTGTCCTAAAACCTGTGCTTCCTGTGTTCTTGCCTTCAGGAGTTTAATGGACACTTACCTTTTTTCCTTACCTGAGCCTTCAGCTGGATGCTGCACCAACCAAGAAAAGGACTTACCTGAAACACACCTGCCTGCCTGCCTACACTCTGCTGAATCTCCCCAAATCTGCTTCAAAGACAGACAGTAAGGTCTCAGAGTCTGATTGCAAATGTTACAGTCTGACTCACCGTGGAGCTTCTAACTTCTCTCTGGTGGGATCTGCAGCCCTGCTCCAGCAGGGAAAACTCCTCCTGTGCTTCTTCGCTGCTTCCTGAGAACTCGTTGTGTACAGTAAACTATGTAAAGCTGCCATCAGCTGTCTCTGTCTGCTTCCTGAGTCCAACTCAAAAGTTAAACATGACAAACATGTTTGGGGAGTGAAAAGAGGTGCAGAAGAAATGCTTAATGCACCACAGTGTGCATGCGGTCCCACAGCAGTCTGAGTCTATGGGAGCATAACTGAGGAGGGTTCAGGGTCACATGATCCAGATTTAAATGTAACTTCTATAAAAAGTTTAACCTTAAAAATAGAGAGGGCGTCTGTCTCCCAGTGCCTGAAAGCTGCAGGCTCTGCCTCCCAGTTTAGCTTTGGAAACTGTAGGAAGAGCAAGGAAAGGTTCAGCTGACAAGGAGCACTTTCACTCCACCGAGAAACAAACATCTGACGACCTCCTTATATACTGCAGGTAAATGAACTGATGGAGAACAGGTGTGACAGCTGAAGTGTGGAGATCCAACAAACTCCACCGTGGGTGGGGATGTAAGATGAGCTGCACCATAGCTCCACCTGAGAGCGGAGGGAGAGAGAGGAACAACCAGGGCTGCCCTGACAGGGCATCCTCAGCCTCTTACTCTGAGCTGGTTCATCCAATAAAATTAAAGCTTTGGCTCATATTCAGCCAGCTCAAATTCTTCTCTTGTGAAGTGTTTGGATGTCCTGGTGTGTCTAAAATGCTGTCAGGCTGTCAGTTCATGCAGATTTGAGATCAGATTATGAATGATAACGAGGTTATTTGGATGTTTGATGCAGCTCAGTGCAGACCTGATGATTTAAATAAGACTTCAGCAGAGCCGGTGGCTGCACCGCGTTCATGTGGTGTAAAGAGCGGCTGTGAGTGAAGGTCAGACAGGAAACTAGAAGTAATTTTGTCACATGACTCAGATTCTGCAGTTCTCTGCGACCCTTCAAAGGTCGTTCCTGTTTTTATGATGTAGCTTTGTCAGAATAATAAGACTCTCAGCACATATGAATCAAACCAGCTGCTTTAAACTCTTTGAATTCACTCAGAAACGACTAATATATGAAACTATTAATGAAATTCAAGGCACTCCCCTCTGAAATAACCAAAGATCATCTTTAGTGATGTGAGATTCTTGTTTTTAAGCTTCTTTAAATGCTCAAAGCTCTGCTGTTTATTCTAGCCCACCTTCTTATTTGCTTACCTGCGCTAGTTGGACCCCCTCTGCCGTCATCACGTTACACAAACCTGGCCTTCATTTCCTCTGTGTGGACATCGATGTGCAGCACTGTGGGGGAAGGCTCGGATGGAAACCAGCACGTCACTGCACATCACCGTCCCCGTCTCTACCAGCAGCGTTTATGCATTTATGTGAATAACAAATTTTATTCTGCTGTTCGACTGATGCTTCAAAGCTCTGACTTTCAGGATTTTAGCTCAGTTATGTTCAGGGGGCGTCCGAGTTAGTGCGCTCACAGTCTGTGTGCAGGTAATTATGCAGATTACAGGATTTCTCACTCAGAGAGCGTTTACAGAGTTGCAGGTGTTCATCGTAAAAGCAGCTCTGAGGATCGTTTGTGTGCATGTGAATAATCATAATGACTTCTGCATTTTTACCTTTTCGTGAGCACCTTTAGTGCTCTGTGGCCATCAGAAAGTGTTACATTAGCTTCCTGATTAATTGGCTAACAGTGTAAACGTGTTTCATCATCACAGCATCTTTTCTTTCCTTCCACCTCTTTTATTCTTCTTTCTACCTTTATTTCCTCCCTCGTCTCTCTGACCTGAACTCTGTCACAGTTAATTGTTTTTCACGTGTTTCTTTTTTTTGGTTTTTCCTTCATGTTGTTTGATTGAATTGAGAAGACTTCTCATCATCACTGCTGCAGGGCTAAACAGAGAAAGGGGTGCCAGGGATAAAGATGGCAAGCCAGAGGGTGACTCAGTCTTCCTTATTCCAACACACACACACACACACACACACACACACACTGGAGATAACACTGATACAGCTAGTTTGACACATCCACACATGCGTTTGCAGACCCACACAAAATGTAAAGTGGATCGGGGAAAAAAATGTTTCATCCTTGTGTGACCCAGGAGCCTCACTGGATGTCCATACACAATGTGATACACAGCTCTATAAAACAACACTACACACACACACACACACGTGCGCACACCTCCACCCCAGAAACCCCCACTTTAATCTGTTCTCCAAATGTTGTTTCCTTCCCTGCGGTGCTGAGCCAGTTTTTCTATTTATGGAGGGGCGTTGAGCTGATGTGAGATGATCGGAAAGTGCCTCGCTCCCATTGTGATTCTCCTTGAGGTGTGTGTGCTTGTAAGTGTGTGTGTGTGTGTGTGTGTGTGTGTCCATGTAGATGTTGGCATGCATATGAGTTCACTTGTGGGATTGTCTGTGTGTGCGTGGACACACTTACATGCTTGTTTCCAGATCTGCTGAAGTGTTTGTACATTCCTTTGTGTGTGTGTGTGTGTGTGTGTGTGTGTGTGTGTGTGTGAGACTGTGTGTATTTGCATTGTGGATGATGGGGATATAAACAGGAGTCGGCTCATAGAGAGCAGATGTGCCTCCAATAATGGTTAAAAGGAGATGCAGGGAAGCACCACCAGCCAGACTAATCAACACCTTCAAGTGCACAACTTTCCCTACAATGGAGTGTGTGTGTGTGCATGACTGTGTGTGTGTGTGTGCATGACTGTGTGTGTGTGCATGACTGTGTGTGTGTGTGTGTGCATGACTGTGTGTGTACAGTAGGTGGAGGTTTGTGACTGAATGTGCATCTTCTGTTAATGCTTCTATTAATGCAAGCATGCACACAGAAACCTGAAAGCTGTTGCATTAAAGCTCCGTGCACACAGTGCAGGTATGTGTGTTTTATGTATGCATGTTGTGTGTATGTCGTGTGCTCCGGAAATGAAATCTAAATGTGGTGTAAAGTCTGAGTTCCTGAGTTGCTGTTTCCTCTCAGCACCATGTTTCGGGGCGGTGTGAGAACACACTTGAAGCTGTTTGATCTGGATTATAAATGCATTAGCAGACAGAGGAAATCCAGGAAATCCAAACACGCAGACATGCACGCACAAACACGAAGCCGCTGCAGTACCTGTGCTCAGTTTCTAAATTTAAGCTCTCAGCGCTCGCCTTCTGACAACAAAAGAGGAACACGCAGCCCCGCCGACTTCTTGCAAATCGGCAACAGTCTCGTTGTGTGAATCAAACTCAGAAGGAAAACACTAATTACCGGTAAACAAAGTCGCAGACGTCGACGCTAATGAAGCTATCTAGAAGCTGTGTGCCAAGAGCATGCTGCAGGTAGGCATGGACGGAGGAGAAGAAAAGGTAACGCTGAGGAGGAAAGAAGAAGTAAAGAGGAAGCAAAGTGAATAAACATCAGAAGAAACAGGAAGGAAGTGAGAGTCGGTGTAGAGGACGAGAGCGAGACTGAGGTTCAACATGAGAATGAATCAAACAGAAAGAAGGAGAAAGTGATGAGAGGAGGTGTGAGAACAGAACATATCATCCCAGGGGCTCTGGGTCTTTCAGGCCTTTAATGTCTTTAATTAAAGCCAACAGTATTATCGCAGTACTCCCTTGGAGTGCCATTAGCAGCGCAACATCTTCAGAGCCAGTTAATAGAGGAGGGGAAGGGAGTGGGTTAAAATGCCTAATGATGGGAAGAAGCAGTGAAGGAGGGATGGATGGAGGAGGTGTGGGAACTCATCACGGCCGAAGGAACCCTGGAGGTCAGGATAGACAGGGTGAGAGTAGTTATTAAGGGTGAAAGGGAGCTGGGAGCCAAGATGGGCAGGGGGACTCACAGGGTGAGGATGACGGAGGAGGAAGAAGAGGAGAAGGCTTGGTGAAGGGGGGGGGGGATTTGTGACACTTCAAAAGGCCAAAGCTGGAGAGGAGACAGGCTGCCACAGAGAAAGAATTATGGAGCTAAACGTGTGGGCTGACTGATACATGATCACATTATCCCGGCAGCTTGTTTAATCAATCTGACTTCCCCGGCCACAGGGACGCTCCCTCACATGGCCCTGCGTCAGAACTGAGGCATGGCAGCCACTGCGGGGACACGAGGCTGCAGGAGGGCTGTCCTGTGACATTTTAATGGGAGGAAATGTGATGGCTTTGGGTAAATTTCATCAAAATGAAATGCGTTTCAGTGCCACTGACTGTATATGAAGATTAATGTGGCGATGTGCTGTGACATCCCCGTTGGTTTGCATTCAGGAACTGTTTTGTCTTCCATGCCCTGGAAACCTGGACCATAACCCGCTATGTTTTACTGTCAGTTGAAGGAGGATGCAAATACAAGAGTGCGCAGAGGCAGAGATGCAGGCTGCAAGAAACAGTCTCTCTAATGAACTCGCTCGTGGGTGTAAACAACAGGAAGAGCAGGCTGAGTCCAAAGACTGAGCACAGCCAGGAAGCAGGAACACAACAGAAGAAACCAGAAATCAGGGGAGGAGGAGGAGGAGGAGGAGGAGGAGGAGGAAGACAACTGGAGGCTAAACAGAGACAGAGGAGCAGCAGAGACCAGGAAACAAGACCGCTCAGTTACCAAAATAAAGCAGGAAGTCATTAGAACCAGTACATTAGAACCCTCTGTCAGTCCCGGTTCTGCTACCCAGCGTTTTGGAATTTGAAGTTTTGTTTAATTAATTATTCTTTGTGATCCCTGCTGTGTGTCATCACTATATTCACTTCATGTGTTCTTTAGTGTGGTTAGTGTGCTCCTAGTTCTCAGGTGCCTCAGAGTTTAGCTCCTCCCCCAGTGCTCCATCCTCTTGAGTTCCTGGTATTTAGACCTTTCATGTTTCTGCATCTTCCCCCTTTAGTTATCTCACTTCCTGTTTTATTTTGACAGTTCCATGCACGTTCCTTTTAGTTTTGTTTCCTGTGTCTGTCTCCAGTGATTTAGTTCACCTGTGTCTCCTCAGCTAATTACCCTTCAGTATATATACAGTATTGTTGCTGTCTCCTGATGTCCCGGCGTTCCTTAGTGTCTCTGTTTTTCCCGGCTCTTCATTCCTATTTGGATGTTTCTCTAGTTTTAGTTTCTCTGTTACAGTTTTCCAGTCACTCATCTGGACTTTTGCTGGACTTCCTGCAGTGTTCAATAAAAGACTTCAGTTCACAGATAGATGCCAATAATTTCCATCATGAGCCCATTACTCATTTATCAGGTTGTATGTCCTTGATTCCTCTCCTCCTCTCCTCTCCTCGTGTCTTAGTTCCTTCCACCAGAGGTTCCAGTGAAGCAGAAGAAAGTGTGAGACGTCTTTACTTTGGAGCTGTCGTTTATAAATGATGTCAGTTAAATATTTGGCACAGCTGCATCATAAAGTGTTGTTACTGTTTTATGGTTTCAGATGTATCAAGTTCACTGTTTTAAAATGACACATAAAAAGGGGGAAAGGCAGAAAGTCTGATGACCTTAAATACCTGAAACAGCAAATAAATCAAAGGACTCACCTGAAGAGTGATCTGTATATTCCAGCTGTGCCCCCCCGCCCTTGTCCTCCACATGAATTTTAAAGATCAGTAAAGCCTTCAACGTGACGTACTGAGATTGATTTCTCACTGGAAGCATTAAAGACGAGGAGGCTCAAATCAGAGACACGAGGAAAGCTGACGCCTTTCATCCTGCCGAGTGACGGATTCAGGAGGTGGAGTTCACACCGATTCGCTTCTTCCTGCAAACTTCTGAGAAAACTCTTCTTTGATGCTCGTAACACTTTAGTTTTTTATGGTTAAAATGCTGTGTGTGTGTGTGTGTGTGTGTGTTTTAATCTGAGGTTTGAAGAGCACACATTGATTTTAATTTGAATGTAGATTAGGACCAGGCTGAGGTTTTCTGCTGTTTTTATTTCCTACACCTGTGCTAACCATGCGCAGCAGTTAATGTTCCTTTTCTTGTTACCTGAATGAATAAAGGAATCACTTCTGCAGAGAGGAAAGCAATTCCATCACTGCTCCGTTTCCCGTGTTTCCCATTGTTGGGTCCCTCCACTCCAGTTTTTACATTTGTGCATTGTGGGACGAGCAGAATACCAAGCGACTGTTTTTATGGTTGACTGATGAGCACCTTTAAAAAACATGAAATCCTTCCTCAACATCAGGATTTTAGCTCCCGTTCAAACTGAGGACGACGTTCCTATAACACAGAGTAGGGAACAGCTTCGCCCTCACACATTATTGGAGCTTTAATTGTGTTGCTGTATTTAAACAGCTGCTGTATTAACACGTGTTTCCCCTCAGATTGTTTGTGGAGATGTAAGGATGTGGAAGTGCTGCGACTACACTTGGAGGGATTCGCTGTAACCGAGTCACAAACTTAGAAAAGAGTCAAGAAAGTGTAAAAAGGCAAAGTGAGTGAGTAAGTGTGTGGGTGGGTTACAGCAGGGTTTAGAAATGACCTCCAGTAGGCGCCAGCTGTCCACTGCCAACTGCTCAAAGTGCAGGTCAAATATAAAATATCACAAGAAAACTGAGGAGAACAGCACCGCAGCCTTTAAACGGTCGGCCCGAGGCAGCCACCTTCATCAGTGCAGAACATTAAAAACTGCAGTATTCCCAAACCTGTGCTGGGACACAGTTAAACCAGGAGGGCCTGAAGATGGAGGATCTTTGAAGTATTTAGACTGAGTGCTGCTGTTAGTGCTGTGCTGGTGGTAAAAACAGTGAAGCGTCCTCTCAGAGCGGGAGCCTCATCTCCAAAGGACGGCCCTGAGTCCAGAGCCAGGGAAGCTGCAGCCTAAAGAAGGGACGTCGGGGTCCCTCTGTGCCAAACCAAAGACTGCTCCATCACACAGCACATGCTGCTCTGGGTATACTGGTTGTGCTGGTTTGTCGCCGGGCTCTCTGACTGGGAGTTCTGGAAAGCAAAAGAAGAAGTGCAGAAATCAGCGGTTACAGGAATGGATGATTCATAACCTTCTTCATGGAGAGATCCCACACTGAGTCCGAAGAATAAGACTGTTACATGCTCAGTTTAATGAGCAGTTACTCTCAGAGGACAGTCTCTTTTCCTGGGAGTGGAAAATCACTCAGCGCAATCGAACTGTTCACAGCAGCTTGTTCCATATTTCCAAATGATTTTAACTGTGAAATCACACGTCTGCTTTTATTCTAATTACTGCTGCCGGGTCTGCAGCAGCGAGCTACAACAGTGAACCACTGAAAGGTGAAGTGTTCAGCAGCAGCTGTCAGGGGTGGAGATATCAGGCAGCAAGTGAACAACAAGTTCTTGGAGCTGGACGGTGAGAGAAGTCACTGTGGGAGGAAGGAGGCAGGATAATGCTCTCTGTGATCTTTTACTGGGAAACTTTGGGTCCTGGCAGTCATGGGAGTGTTATTTTGGCACGTACCGCTGACCTCAACACTGCTGCAGACACTTTCACGGCACCAGTGGCTTCTTTCTCAGCAGGTTAATGCTCCCTGCCACATCACAAGACTTGTTCTGGGCTTTGCTCAGAGGTGAGAAGATTTCAAGGCGTCATCCTTGAAGCATCGATGCACTAAAAACAAAGAACAGAAGGTGTGATCCATGAAGGGCCACGAGGCTCTCAGAGGTCATTCTCTGACAGGTCGGGGCTGTTTGGTGACAACTCCAAGTGCTTTACACAACATCAGATGTTTTCTGTAACACTTCGCAAACACAGAGAGCTTTCCTGGTGACACATCATGAACAGTTCAGTATCTGAGAGGCTTTTTGTAAAGATGCCCCACAAAATGAAGCTGCACTGCCCGGGAATCGAACCCAGCTCACAAGAATGGGAATCTTGTATGATGCCACTACACCAGCAGTGCACTTGTTACACCATTCAGAGTACTCTTACACTTTAATACTTCATGACTGTGCTGTGGCAAGAGGTAGTTTTCAGATTCATCAGCCTCACACACTTGCAGCAGCTTCTTGGAGTTGATGTAATAAGCAAACATGGAAATATATTCCCTGAAGGAAGGGGCTTCTGTTGGAGGACCGCTGCCTCGTGTCCTTTCAGAGGACCTGATTTCCCGCTGATGTTGGTCTGACCAATCATGTAAAGGTGAGTCTGACAGATGCAACTTGAAGCTAAGGCCTCGATGCCTGAAATCACTGAAGAGTTTTACACACCGCAAAACTACTTGTTCATGTGTAACACAGGCAAGTGGTGAGATGAGGTCACCACCTCAGATAAGGTGCACTGCCTGGGAATCGAACCCAGGTCACAAGAATGGGGGTCTTGTATGATGCCACTACACCAGCAGTGCTGATGGGTGCTTGTTGACCCCTTACAGATGTGTTGTGGTTTCTTTTGGACATTAAGCTCCAACTTTCTGCAGATGTGACGGTGAAAGACGTCGACCATCCCAACCATGGACTCCTCTCTCTGCTGAGGTCAGGGGAGCACTCTGACTCCCTGAAGGTCAGAGAGGCTGAGGAGGAGCTTCTTTCTGCAGGCTGTTAGGGCCCTGAATGAGGTCAGCTGATGGGCCACACACACACACACACACACACACACACACACACACACACACACACACACACAATCATGTCACACTATTTGTACTGTGTTATGCACATTATGTATAAAGCGCCTTGAGGCGACTGTTTGCTGTGATTTGGTGCTATATAAATAAAACTGAATTGACCCCCCACACAGAACATACCCTGTACATGTTATATTTTAGTGTAAATATTTGTTACATTCTAGTGTATAGTACCTATAGTAGTAGGTGTATATGTATGTATATTCAAGTTTATGTATTTTGTCCCTTTTTATATATATTTTTGACTACATCTTGTTATTATTCCACCTTCATTTGACCTCAGCGCACATTTTGATCATATTCTTTTAATCATTCTGTTTATATCTTCATCTTGTGCTGCAGTGTAAGAGCAGTCAAAGCATCTCCCTGCTGGTTGTACCCTGTATGGGAAACGGTCCACTGACCAGCGGAAGACCATGAAACACATTTTATGTAAATATGTACATAAGAGCTCAGAGCTTTTCTGCACTGCCCGGGAATCAAACCCAGGTTACAAGAATGGGAATCTTACATGATGCCACTACATCAGCAGTGCTGGAGTCTAAGCTGAGCGCATGTCGTCACCCTTTCGAAGCTGATGAGCTGGTGCAGCGTTTGAGCTTTTTGAGCTGGACTCCGCCCCCACATAAAGTACTGATTAGGCCTGTGGGGGGGNAACTTTCCTGCTTGTTGTATGACGTTTAAACACAATGGAGCGCGACAGGTTGTGGATTTAAATTTTCACTTGTTTTTTTCATGAAGAAAGCCAAAACTGCAGAGTGACGGCTTGTGCACTGCCTGGGAATCGAACCCAGATCACAAGAGTGGGAGTCTTGTATGATGCCACTACACCAGCAGTGCTGAAAGCTGATGATGTATCCATACCTTTACCAGAGCTATTTGCATAAACGATTGCACCAGCAACACTTCTCCTATCATCCATGTTTCCACAGGACACTCCAAACCTGAGAAACCAGCCTAAACGTGACTGCATTACATCATCAGTGGAGTCCACCTGGACTTTAACCAAAGTGGGGCGAACCCTGAATCTCCTGATTTTAGCAGTGAGCAGAAAATACAGATTTACATTTGTTACATTTTTGTTCCAAACGTCATCATCATGAAATCATTACTGACTGAACTATGAACATGAAGTGTTTACACATGAGATTAAATGAGATATGATGGCTCATGATGACAGGGAGACATATTACACCTAAATTTGCACCTCAGAAACTTTACAAACAGTCAATATTTGATGCAGAACAGCAAGGGTAAACTTTCATAACCATGAAGGATTATGTGCATTCAATGGTGCCTGATAGAATATCACTGTCTTGTACTTATGTACTTGTGTACTTGTACTTATGTACTTGTGTACTGGTCCAGCACACACGCTGGTTCAGAAACTGTGCAGGGAAACAGAAGAAGGAGTTTTTCTCATTTCAGAGAAAAAGTAAACATTGCCCAAACACCAGGATGGGAGATGATGTCAGAGTTCACAGGTCAGCCAACATGGACCCATTTCTCAGAGGGGAGACGTTTTACAGCCTGGAGGAGGTCATCACTGTTTCTGCTGTTTGACTCAGTCTGTGAAGG
>JASGAU010407971.1:0-12343 GCA_030220045.1 Australoheros facetus
AAAGCGCCTTGAGGCGACTGTTTGTTGTGATTTGGCGCTATATAAATAAAATTGAATTGAATTGAATTGAATTGAATTGAATTGAATTGAATTGAATTTGAAAAATCAAGAGTGAATCCTGTGATTGCAGATTAGAAGTGTGTGGGAACACAGTCTGTGACCTCAGTAAATGCTTTCCAGATGAGTTTATGGTCTCAATCGCTATTTTACACCTTATTGTGATGTTTGTTTAGTGATCACATTCTCCGTTAATGCCAAAAAAAACTATAGAGAGGGCCTACCCTGTGTTTGGCAAGTCGAGTGAAACACCAGCTCAAGACTTCAAGTCACATTGGCTAAGTCCATCTTTTATGTACAGTCTGTCTGTGCCCCAAACAGCAGTGCGCCTGTTTCACCTTCAGAGTAACTGAGGTCTGCTGTCAGAGTGCTGCTGCTGTAACAACACTTGTTGAAAAATGATTTTTCTTCTAATATTTGACTGCATGTTCAGCTTCTTTAAGGAAGGCATGGCTAAAACAGGAAACCATGCATATAAGTATAATTATAACTAGTAAACATTAGTGTGTTTGGAATCAACGAAGTGTCTTTGTAATTTTCACTCTCATTGACCTGAACTGACCTTCTTCTAAGTGCTAAACGACGGCACTTATTTTAGCAAACATTCAGTAACTGTAGCCTCGATCATATTCTAACCAAATGAAAGAGCCTTTTTAAAAACGTGCTATTTATATATCACATGCGTACTTTTGGGGCAGCACGGGCCCGGGCCTTTCTGTGTGGAGTTTGCATGTTCTCCTCATGTCTGTGTAGGTTTCCTCTCAGTCCAAACACATGCAGTTAGTGGGGTTAGGCTAATTGGTGATTCTGAATTGCCCATAGGTGTGAATGGTTGCGTGTGTCTCTCTGCAGTAGCCCGGCGACAGACTGGTGACCTGCCCAGGGTGTACCCCACCTCTTGCCCCAGGTTTAGAATCGGGGTTTTACTGTCCTATAAGCACAGACGCAGTCCTCGAGAAAGATCTTATTAAAGAAAACAAAGATGCATGTTTGCAGTACCCTATGGTGGTGCCTCAGCAGGCGATGTAGTGTATAGAGCGCAGACAGGCTGCACACAGGACTTGGCTTGTCTCAGATCTGAGTAAGAGGCTCATTTTTCACATCAACACTTTGTGGGGGCTCTCTAAGCTACTGAATCCACAGTGTAGATGTGTTTAATATTTGTTCACGGGGTAGGAAGGTCTGCTCTTTGTAAATTGTGTAAATTGATAAGTTGGCAGCAGCAGCTGATGGAGGGCCGCGTTCATGAGCTTGAAAGTGGGCTTAAAGCTCTGTAAACAAACAGGCACGCACTCTGCTGTCTGCCTGAGCTGAAATGGACCTCTGAAAAGAAACAATGCAAAATCTGGATCTGCTGTTGTATTCTGCAAACACTAACATGGCTGCACTCCAGTTCTCGGCACCACGGAGGAGTTTTCAAACGCAAACATTCAAATGGCTGCTGCGTTTTTCAAGCTCGTTCAAACTCAGTTAACTCGGCCTCTTTTGACTGTTACGGCTGACCGAGGTAGCAGTGAGTGTGTCGTGTTTTCACTGTGGTGTGCGGGGAGTATGAGTGTTCACTGTGTCTTTTTCTCTTCCGAAGGGAGGTGACCCGAGAAGAGATGTCGTCTACCGGAGAATGAAGTGTGAGCCATGAATGCAGCGAAAGGCTCTGAGGTCCACAGCGGTCCAGGAGACAGACGGTGTCCTGGACCGCTGCAGCGGGCCGGACGGCCTCCTGGAGACAAAGAGAGGACGAACCATGTGCTGAAGAAGGACATACAATCAAGAGAAAGCAAGAATGGTGAGCTCTGAGTCTTTCTCTTCTAATGCAGACTACCTTCATGTTATCCAGGTTAAATAATCCTGCTAATTCTCATCAAACTAACTCAGTTCTTCAAATGCTGCCGTAGACTTGATTTTTCCTTACCTTGGATGGCATTGTGCCTTTTTTTTAAAAAGGTGATATGATTGGCTGAGGGTTGATCACATGATTAGATTCTATGCTTCATTGCTGCAGTCGCCCAGCAGGCTGGTATGGCCTCCTATGTGAACATGTCATTTTCTACTAAAGTTGTCATTTTGAATGAGAGATGTATTTGTCTCTATGCTTTTCAGGCTGAATTGTAGTGAGCAGGGCTCATTTTAATCTGTGGGATATAAAGAAAATCATTAATAAATAACATTGGATTTTGATTTGAAACGTGCAGAAATACTACAACAAAGCTAAGCTGAGATTAGCAAAGGACGTCATATAGCTATCGTGTATTTGGGGGAGAGTAGCTATATAAAATTGATCTATACTGTATAAGCAACACTATCCAAATTTGTCAAACTGTTAAAATGGGTTGTGTATGAATAATCCATATGTGGTATGGGGCGAAGCATGCTGGAGTAGAAATGGTGTCTGTGAAGAAATGACCTCCGCCGAGGAGGTTACTGTATGTTTTTGGTGGTGTTTGTGTGTCATTCCATCTGAAACGTTTAGAATGAATAAAACTCTGTAGGGGTGCAGAGTGAGCTCATGTAAACAGTCCGTTAAAATTTGGCTCAAATCCATCGACGTCTTCAAGGTCAACTTCATGATTTATTGGCCGAAAATTAACAAAAAGCCTCAAAACTTAGAAACGATGATTCTTACAAGTGTGGTGTGTACTGCAAACATATAGAAAGTACCGTATAAACATTTAATACATTACATCACATTTGACCTCTGACCTCTTCTTCAAAGTCAAATAAGATCAAACTTTCATAAAATATCTTATTTTTACATCTGTCTGCTGTCCTTATCTGATTTTTACTGCGCTGCAAACTTCTTAAAGTATATTTTAAAAAACAAAGAAAACAAAATAAATATATACAAAATAAAATACGATTCCCTTAAATACCGCCCACAGAGTGAGCTGCCTTTGTGGAGGATTGTGCTCTCTGAATGCTTCTTGTTTAATACATTTATTTTAATTATACTAATTTGATTTAATTTCCTCACTGTATTACATTATTATAGCAATTTGTTGTTTTGTTAGTTTGTGAGTTAACAGTAGCACAAAGTAAGACACAACCGCACTCACCTCAGTTTAAAGATTTATTGTACTGTCATCTTTGGGATTTTTGCTATTTATTTATTTTCAGTTAACCACAAATTAGATAAAAAACAATCCTCCACGCCAGATAACAACAAGGTAGTTTGAATATTTTATGAGATAATTATGAAATAACTCTGTTTTTAATCTTCTCTGCCCAAACCAGCCTGGCGTATATGCATCACAGGGCTGAAGGTGAAAGCGTCCGAGGAATCCCGTGATTTAAACCGGTATTTTTAGCCTGAACCATCCCTGCCATCTCTCAAAATAGTGAGAGCAGCGCAGCATTTCCCTTCAAACTGCTAGACCCTGCAAAGTTTTCCATGATGTCATGGGTGGTGTGGGAGTGAAGTAAGAGGGAGATGAACATGCACTGGAATCTCCTCAAATTCAGCCATTCATTTTACCCTCTTCTTCAAGTCAGCCGGTAGACGGGAGCAACGAGGGAAACAAAAGAAACGAGGAGCTGCGGCTCCACGTGGTCCTGCCAAGGACCAGACGACAGACTCCCAACACAACTGAGTGATAAGTCTTCATTTAGAAACAGTATCCTAATTGTAACACTGTGATGGAAGCGGGGCCTGCAGGCCAATAATAATGTTTAAGTCAGGCAATCTGCATTTTTAAGCATTTACAGAAAGAAACTGCATGAAATTTATTGAGAGGAGAGGATCAGTCGTATCATGGATTCTGTAGAGGCTGAAAACACACACACACACACACACACACACACACACACACACACACACACACACACACAGAGCAAGAAATAAATGTTAAAAACTTCTCCCTCTCTCACACGTCCTTTGATAAGAACAAACCAAATATCACTTGAATAAATAAATTAAGTAATTAATTAAGTAGAAGGGCACACAGTAGAGCGCACACCACACCCACCCCAAATTTTATTATGCTCCAATAAATACCACCCAGTGTGGTCATACTCCATCATAAATTAGATCAGAAAGATGAGAAATTTATTTTATTGTCTGTTAAAAACTAAAATATAATTTTATGTTTTTATTTAAAAATGAGATCCACATGAACAGATAATGACAAATATAGTCTGGATATATTTTATTCAGTTTGCGAATGCTAATGGTATTCTTTAAAAAAACAAACAAAAAAAAAACAAGCATTTACTGAGATATTAATTGTGTGTGTGTGTGTGTGTGTGTGTGTGTGTGTGTGTGTGTGTGTGTGTGTGTGTAACTTAATAATGTACCCGTTGTGGTAACAGTTGCTTTGGTCTCATTTGTGTTAATGCACACGTCTGTGTCTAGTGTGTATAAAGTTGTGTAAGAGTCCACATGATGGCATTGTTAACACAAATTTACCACGAGAGGTGTTACTACTGTACTGCTGCCCACTGCTGCTCGGGCAGTATTCCTTTTGGCTTCATGTTTTCACATTCATGTGGCGTGTCAGTGAATACGGTCTCTTGTACCCTGGTCAATAAATGCCTGCATGTTCATTCTAACCCAACATGCAGCCAGACTTCACTGTCTCTGCTAGCAGCAGTGCCTTTACTGAGTTGAAGGTGGCCCAACATGACTAGGATTCTTCACATGGTCTAATATGAAAACACAGATTCGTGTGATACAAATCTGGGCAGCACTCTCTTCATGTAGTGACGTAAGAGTTGAGGAGAGGGCCGGCTGGGTAAGAGGGCCGTTTGGCAGCTCAGGAGCCTCAAACACCTGCAACAACTCTTATTGTTTCAGTCTGGTTTGTTCGTGCAGCACCTTTTCCCTGCAAGCCGAGTGGATTCCACGCTGATTTGATGGTGGCCGGAGTTGCAGAGATTGCTCTCATCTGGAGGAGATTAGTCAGTGATGCTGATAGACATGATCGGCCCGACACTTCATCATTTCACGCAGTTTAACATCGGCTCTGCTCTGCTAGCTTGTTTATGTAGTGCTGTGCCCTTAAACTGACTGAATCATTTTCATCAGAGGAAATTAACTTTTTTCTGATTATAGACAATCATGCATTGTGCAACAGCTTTAACTTCATGCCGGCAGTCAGAATTTGAACTTTTAGGTTAGCAGGAAAAAAGCTTTGAAATGAATGCAATGAACAGACATTAGCGGAGACATGATAAGAGCTCCGTGTTCTGTTAATTGTCCTCTGGTTTGAGGGAGACAAAAAATGTTTACCTTTCGTTTCTCATTATCAAAAGCATTTTCTGCAGCCCTGCCAGACTTTCTATCTTAACCACCATCAACATGAAACATCAACAGCATAACAAAAACCAGCATTTTTTTTTTTTTACATTAAGCAACAGGTGGAATGTGTTCTGATGCATTTTTCCTGCTGTTGTTTCGAGCTCCTAATTCATCCGTGAAATTACTCAGATGTTCATTCATCATCCGAGCAAAGCCGAGAGCAGCAGGCCTCGAGACGAGAATCACTTGATGGATAGAACGTTTTCTGAGGGCAAATATGACCTCAGTCTGCACGGGCTGTAAACAGATTTATTATTTACCAAACCAGGCTGTGTGACGTGATGAAAAACCAAAACGGAGATTATGAAATAAACCTGAATATACTTGTATTCAAGGAGAATGATTTTGTAGTGCTGACCCAAGTTTGTAATCAGTTTCATATTTAGTTATACTACAGGAAAAGTTACTGAAAGGTTCAATGAGCTCAGAGACATAAATAAATGTAGTTACTGTTGTTGCAAAATGCTGCACATCTCTTTGTGCCAAGTGCTCTGACTGGACATAGACCATTGACACACACACACACACATATATATATATATATATATATATATATATATTGGAAGCTTTCAAATATTCATCCTCCTGAGCCAAGTGCTGTTCACCTATCTGGAATGCACAGTTAAAATTGCTTTGCTGCTAATATAAATACAGAGCGCGGCTGTTGCAGTGCAGAGGGATGGCAGGCCCTTGTGTGGAGAGCGGGCAGCTCTTAGACACAGAGCTCTTTCAATGAGCTAAAATGTGGCCACGTTAGCTTTTATGTTGATGTATTCGTGAGTGTGTGTATGTGTCCTGGTGCTACCCTCCATCAGTGACAGGTAATTAAGAAGATGAAGTCACTATTAATGCATCGCTGTGTGTCAGCTGTTACTCGGACACTCACGTCTCCCAGAGAGCATTTCATGTCTTTCCTCTGGTTTGGTATGAAGTCGCAATGTATGCAAATTTAAAATAATATAGTAATGATCAGATATTTTCACAATAATTGCACACAGTGGTGTTGTGTTGTCCTAATGTGGGTTTCACCGATTGTGGTTTTGCTCCGTGTCCCCGCTCTCACTTTAAGCTTTAGTCACATTTAGAGCTGCAAGAATTATTAAATTTATATTAATCTGAATGATGAAATAATAATTCATACTAATGACTGCAGTGAGACTGAAACAGTTCCTGAATGGTTTCACAAAGGATTGGTTCATTTAAATCTTCCATACCAATGTTTAATATGATTGTTTATTCAGTATCAAAAACACACTGGTTCCATATTTAGGCAGCAAGGAAAATGATATTGTGTAATCTCATTGGACATATTTTGAGAGGGAGGATAGATGTTATTATGATTTCATGGCTCCTAGTATTATGAGAAGGATTTTCAGATTTGAAGCTACTGTCCACTGGAAACAAAAACTCAGCTGGGCGGCTATTAAAGTTTCCGTGATTGTCACTAATATGTGCTGTGGATATGAGTAAGGACAAATGTAATATAGAAGGAATTAAAGGGCTTACTTCAGAAAATTCTATTCAAAGTTTTCATTATTTGTTAGTCTTCATGAAGGCAAGCAATTAAAAGAGTGGCCTCTATCATCAGTCAGCACAGATACCAGGCTGTTTTAATTAAAGTCTTTAAAAGGTTTGTTTGAATTAAGACTGATATGGTAATGCAATACAACAAGGAAGGCAGGGGGAAATTCTATACACTCTATTACATGGGCAATATATCCTCAGAGTAATGAGTGCAGCACTATATGATTTAGCACTCTTAAATTAGGAACATGGTTGACACTGATCTAATCTGTGGTTCTCTGTAATCACTCATTCATCAGCTGTTAGCAGGAGTGATAAAGACCATCTAGGATTATCTATCGCTCCAAAAATCCGGAAAAGATTAGGTCATTGCATCCACTGAGCTATTTTTAAAGGTCTTAACTGTGGCATATTAAACAAAACGCTTAGAAATTCAATTAAGAAACCACTCAGCCACAATGACCTGAAAATAACCCAGAGTTATTCTAAAACAAAGGCTCTGCCGACCAGCCGCTGTGCCGCTTCACATGTGGGTTGGAAAGAGGAGTGCTTAAAACCACAGATTTTTAGGGGCTGCGGAGATTAATGAAGAGTTTCTTTTTCCAGGTGTTGTATTGTGGATACAAGAGCTTTGGGTGGTGAATTTTTACCAAGGGAAGAAATCCTTGTGGTAGAAATGAAAACAGTAACACAATATACAGCTCTGATCCGACTCATGGCTTAGATGCGAGAACAGGAGGGCATTCCAGACTGGAGAGAGAGGAGGCAAGGAAAAGATCATTCTCACATATTGATCACATGTACTACATTCATAAGAGGCTCAACAGAGGGGGTGCCATGTATTCCCAAGGGACCTTTTTGACTTCAGGGAAAAGTTTTAATGGTTTTTACAAACCCTTTCCCCTCTAACTTTTTAACAACACAGTTTGACACCCTGATATAAATATCAGTAAAGGAGAGATCTGAGTCCATCCTATAATTTTATCCACATGGGTCTGTCATCATCAGCACTTCTAGGGGCTGTTAGTCATCTTCTGCTGCTTTCATTGGCACACTTTAAAGCTGCCACATTTTAATGTAAGATGACTCTCAGACTTTCTGAAGAAGCATGAACAGAAATGCAGCTCCAACAGTGAAAAGGACAAAGCCCTCTGATTGGTTCTCACATTGGCACAAGATTAATGAGACTAATTATTGCACGACTGAAGTACAGACTAATTAACTTTGATTTACGGCTGCATTCGGCCAGGTCGGAATTCTTTTTCCGACCTCACTCTTCAGTTGTAGTTGCAGACTCGGTTGTCCTTACTGGATTTGACCCAGATTAACTTTAGAACTGAGGTGACAAAATCTAGACTTTCACGCAGCCTTTTTTGGCATATTTGTCACTCTTACGTGTTTCAGATCATCAAACCAATTTTTAATATTAGACAAAGATAACCTGAGTAAATGATGATTTTGGATCTCATGTCATAGGAACACACATGTGATCCTGATGCTTTTATATTTGTTTCAAAGAACAGATGTTTATTTCAAATGACCAAAGTTGGCCCAAATGATGCATTTAGATTTATTCAAACATACAAGTTAAAACTTTAAGTTTTTATGTTTACTGTCATGAAGTGACTCAGGATTTCATCTTGACTTGTTACTTCGTTGCTGACTTGACTGTCATAACTTGGGACTTAATACCAGAATTTAGATTATTTTAACAAAATTTTGAATTATTGTGGTCATTGTGGTTCAGAGCTAAATATACACTCACTACCTTTGTGGTAGAGATTTGGGAAAATTAAAATAAATCTGCTGTCATGATCACCACCAGATTTATTAATTTTCACTGCGGTCACATGTGAAAGTCCTCCAAAATCAGACTCAGCAGCTCCATGCAATAGCAGATTACCCCAGGGACAATAGGTGGTCTACAAGTCCTCGGAGGAGGAGCTACGTCACTCAGAGGATGCACAAAGACAACAGGACCAGACTGGAAGAAAGAGCTTGGCTCCCAGCTGAAGGTGAAAACCTGTGGATCCCAGACTACGAATATATCCACGTGTCTCTGGATGAGAGTAATTCCATCTGTGGACCTAGTGCTAATGGCTGTGTGGCTCCTGTGAAGCTCCGGTAGATAGTGTTTCATCTTCCTAAAGTAAACTGGAGGAAGAGGAGTCCCATACCAAATGCCCATCTCTCCAGAGTAATAGCTGTTACACCGAGGAAACACATCAGTGTAACGTGAGGAGCAAACATGCATGCTGTCACACACAGACACACCGAAAAACCCGAAAACTACGACTAACATACATGAAGAAATGTAACAAACTAAATATAACTCAGAGAGTGTAGCTGCTGATTACTGTACAATAAACACTTTTTTACAATCTGCAAAGTTGTAGACATAAACTATTTTACCTGCATTGTTGCTACCTTTCAGTATGAAGTCATGGCAAACGGGAGACTATTCCCATCCTCTCACGCATAAACAAATGAGTGTGTGCAGATGGATGGCAGATTTGTATGCCAAATAGCTCTGACAGAGGTAAAGAATGCAAACTTAACATGACACTTAAAGCCAGATTGGCATTTTAATGCAAAAAGACTGAAAAACAATCTGAATTCTCCTGTAATTCCTTTGACTTTGGACGTGGCTCACCAGCCACATTATTAGGCACACCGGTTCAACTAATAATGCAGATCTCTAATCATCCAATGAAATGGCATTAATTCAATGCATTTAGACATATAGACACCGGTCAAGTTCAAACCAAGCGTCAGAATGAGGAAGAAAGATGACATGGCATGCTGATCTGCTGGGATTTTCACACACATCCATCTCTAAGGTTTACAGAAAATATCCAATGAGCTGCAGTTCTCTGGGTAAAAATGTCATGTTGATGTCAGAGGTCAGAGGAGGATGGCCAGACTGTTTCAAGTTTATAGAAAGGCAAAAGTAACTCAAGTAACCACTTGATGCAGAAGAGCATCTCTGAATTCACAGCATGTGGAGCCTTGAAGCAGATGGGTTTACAGCAGCAGAAGACCACACAGGGTGCTGCTCCTGTCGGCTAGGAATAGGAAACAGAAGCTACAATTCACACGGGCTCATCAAAATTGGACAAAAGAAGACTGGAAAGACGTTGCCTGGTCCCAAGAGTCTCAATTTCTGCAGCAACATTTGGATGGTAGGGTCAGGATTTGGTGTAAACAACATGAAACCCTGGATCCATCCTTCCTTGTATCAGTGGTTCAGGCTGTGTGGTGTAATGCTGTGGGGGGCAGTAACTATACCCTACCTGAGTATAGTTACTGCCCATCCTTTTATGACCGCAGTGTACCCGTCTTCTGATGACTAACTCCAGCAAAATAACATGTCACGTCAAAAAGCTCGAACCATCTAAAAATGTCTTAAACAAGGCAACGAGCTCACAGTGACCAGATCTCAATCCAGCAGAGCAACTTTGGAATGTGGTGGAACAGGAAATTTGCATAATGGATGTGCAACCAAACAATCTACAGCAACTGGTTGGGTAGTCAGTATGTCTGATCAATGTTTCCACAATGAATTAAGGCAGTTCTGAAGGCAAAAAGGGAGTCCAATCCAGTACTATCTGGGTACCTAATAAAGTGGCCAGTGAGGGTATTAACTGATCTACAAGTAGACTTTAAGAAGAGTGTTTTATGACTGGTTTAGGACTTGAAGTGTTAAAGTGAAACAGATTTAACCTCTTGAAACAGGATGTAACCACGTTGGTTTGGGTTGTAACTCGAGACTGGACTGCCTTGCCTGATTTGCCTTGAACTGTGACTGGAGTCTGCACCGTCTTGACCTGAGAACTTTGTTGGATTACTTTTCATACTGACAGACTCGGGACATACCTTTAAATGTAAATGAACCAAACTGAGGGTTCCTTTGAGAGCTATACTTGGGAAAGAGTGCAAAATTACTTGTTCAGGGTTTGTAGTGTGAGCTTAACCCTCAAGACCTTGTATGTGACATGGATATAACTGTCTTGCTTAGAGTTGTGAGTCAAGACTAGACTGCCATAACTTTGGACTTTGCCTTAACTTGGGAATATTACGTACTTGCAACAGTTGTACAGCTTTGGAAGATTGATGAACAGGAACTTGCTATGTGCACTGCACTGATGCCACATTCTTGTGTTAACATGCAAACTTTTCACCTCTCAGTGATATTTGCAGTGTTCAAGTGCAAACATGCAGACTGCAGGATTGTTTTTGTTGAACATACCAGCTCATCTGTTTAACTGCAGTCGCAGATCATGAAAATATCACATTAAAGCCTTTCTGCTTGTGTGTTATTGCTCTCTGCAAATGTACCTGATAACCCAAAATTATAAATAAACGAAACCAAAAAAGAACTAAAGATTCTGGATCAGCCAAGTACAATACGTCCTGCTTCTAATGACTGTGATCACAGTCATGTATCAAGGTGCGCAATACCAGCAGAGGAGGGTTGCATGCAAGGTGAAATCATTCCCAGCTCTGTTCCACCTTTCTCTCCCCGCCATCCTCGTGTGTTGTGAATAATAAAAAAAGAAGAATTCATTTTATGGTTTTACTAGTCAGAAACTCAGGTATGCATTTGTCAAAATAGGAGGAAAGTTAGAACCATATGTTAATTTGAATCGGAGGCACCTGGTTGTGATTAAGGTCATGCTGTGGATGATAGAAACACACTGGGCTGTATTCTGGGCGAGCACAACGGACACTACAACACTGCCTCAAATCGGAATAAAAACATTTATAAGACCTGAAGGATTCGTTTTAATGAACAGGCTGATTCACAGACTTACTAAGAATGCATGCCCCATAATTCTGAGTAGATCAGTGTGGTGATGGACAGCACAGAATCTCCATATAAAAAGCTAATTTTCCATAAATTACAATGCAATTTACTTTACAACTTCTCTCTCAGTATGTGGTCTTGTTTGAACTCGAGTTCTTTTCTCCTCTGAGGCCACAAAAAGATCTTGTTCTGAAAGGTTTTATCAGGTGTTCTGTTGAGAATTTCAGATTTCTGTCAGATGCCACATGTTTAACAGGTGTTACAAGGAAAGTATGGAGGGGAAAAAAAGTTTTGTCAGACGACAGCTTTCTGTTTAGTCTTTTGTTTTTCAGAACTAGAAGATGCAAAATTGCAAAGTGCAGCTGCCAAACAGGAACATGATGGAAGGATTCAAGTTGAAGGTTAAACACATTTAGGCTTTGCTGCCAGTTCAGACTCATTTCTCAAATCAGACCATTAAGACAGACTGTCCACACAGTTATTTATTGTGGTCACACTGGATTTGTGAGTTACTATATCACCAGCCTGCCTGCATAGATTGCTGTGGTAATGGTGTAGGTGTTGAGGTGGGGGGGGGGGGGGGGGGGGGGGGGGGGGGGGGGGGGGGGGGGGGGGGGGGGGGGGGGGGGGGGGGGGGGGGGGGGGGGGGGGGGGGGGGGGGG
>JASGAU010407973.1:0-12321 GCA_030220045.1 Australoheros facetus
GTGTGTGTGTGTGTGTGTGTGTGTGTGTGTGTGTGTGTGTGTGTGTGTGTGTGTGTGTGTGTGTGTGTGTGTGTGTGTGTGTGTGTGTGTGTGTAGAGGGATGGCGGGTTTCAGCTGTAGAGAGTGATGGTGTTTCTTCGCTTATTGTGTTGCTCAGTGATGAATGTGTTTGCAAGGAGAACAGGGCGAAGGAAGAAAAAAAAAAAAAAAGCTTCGCCACAGGGCAAATAGTTTCTTCATATTAGTCACCATTGACATCCTATTTTAGTGCAGCCTGATCTGGTTAGTGCTGCTGCAGTCAGACGTTTGGCTGCCAAACATTAGCCTCATCTCTGCGAGACATCACACGCTGCCTCACAATGAGGACGTGCCCTGAACGGCAACAACCAGCCATCAGAAATGGAAGGACAGAACCTATCCGTTTCTGCAAGATGTTTTGTGCGCTTGCATCTTTTGGCAGAGTAATTCACAGTACGTGCGTCAATACATCATAGGCCTCTCTAAATTGAGCTTTGAAACACAAAGGGAAGGGCAAACAAGATGGACACAGAAATCAATCTCCCGCCTGATAACACAGAGTGAACGAATATGCTGCCGCTCTGAGAATTGACAAGGAGTCGGCATGCGGCAGTATCTGTCCATCTGCTTGTGATGTCCTCCGAAAACAATCGTCTCTGACATGCCGTACACAAGGCACGAGGCAGGCACAGATAAGGCTATTTAGTCCTGACCAAGCTTGAAGAATGTCGTACATGAATTGCCTTCCAGAATTTGAAAGAATAAAAGAAAATCATTATGGACATGAGAGTGGAAATATGTCACATTAAAGACCAGCAGAGCAAAAATAAAGTGCACCAGTATTCCAAGGTTGTTTATGCAGCCATGTTAAAGTTTTCCCTTTTTTTTCTTTTAATTTAAAAGTTTATAACCTCATAAAACTCAGATCAACCAGAAGAAGTCTGAAATTAACCCCGCCCTGCATTTGTCTCTGCTAAGAGAGAGAGAGCGAGAGCACAGTGGCCACATTCCTGTTGCTGTTGTGCAGACTTCATCTCAGCCCTGCCTCTGAGCTACTATTGATCTGAAGCACATTAGTTCTGCACTGGGGGACTAAACAAGGCCTACAGAGCTCTGCCACAATCACGCAGCAGGCTAAAGATAGGCTTTTGACTGGAGACCTCTGCAGAAAGGACTGGAGCTCAGGCACAATCACATGCCCAGTGTGCTTAGAGCTTTTTAAACTAAAGGTCTTGTTTTCATTTTGCCAACTTTAACGCTGATTCTGATAACGTGTGATGTCAGAGATGAGACTCTGCACTTTACAGCTTCTTTAAACATCAAATTTCTTCTGATTTTGTTTTTAAGGTTAACAACTGCTGTTGCCTAAACCACACTTTAGCTGAGAAACTAGAACCAAAAATAACAATTAGTTACATTAATACATTAAGTTGCCAACAAAACCTAAAGTGGTCACATTACGGCAATGAGTCTCAGCTGCGAGGGACAGAGCCGGTGCAGGTGGATGTGTGGATGAACAGGGGAAAATTATGGAGTTGAAATAAATCAAATAAAAGTTATTTATGTGGGTAAAATAAATAAGAGCCTTCATTTTACAAAGATTAACTCTGGGTGATTTTTCATTGAGATTTCATTGACTGAGGATGGAACCAGAGTTGAGAATTTTTCTAAATGATTTAACCATTATCTGACCCTCATATGTTTTCTATTTATATGCCACTTGTTTAATCGAGTGGGGGCTGTACCCACAAATGACATGAACATGTTTAGCAGTGGTGGCTGGTTAATGCTGAGTGATTATTATGAACAAAGAGACAATGACAGCAAAGACAAACATGTTAAAAATATAAACTTATAGGAGTTTAAACTTATGTATGTATCAAGCAACTACTTTTAAGTCCACAGTTTGGATAAAGATACAATTTCTGTAGTTTTGTATTCAGTGACTAAAAAGCACGCTTGATTGAGCTGATCTGTGGAGGACCAGGAGAGTCACGTACATCGAAATGAAACATTTCATAATTTAATAATGAATTGTGCCATAAAATATGCATCACTAAATTTACAATTTCTTTTATTTATTTAGACATTAATAATATAATTCATTATTTGAATGTAGACTAAAAAGAGGAATTTTAAATAAATACTTCTAAATGATCAATAACAAATATTTTCAATGGAAAATGGATTTATAGAAAAAAATTAAACTCAATAAAAACATCATTAAAAAATCAAATTCAGAATAAAAAAAAAGATTTTCAAAATATTTTCAAAAAGAGAAATAACTAAATGGATTCAAAAGTCAAATGAGGAATGCAAATTATTTTTCTGAGATTTAAAATAACAATCCCACTCCTACTTTTTCAGTTCCATCCCCTTTTCCTAATAAGAGCTGGATTAGGTCCTGGAATAACTATTGGATTAGCTTCTCCACTTCCACGACTCTTTTGGTCCCTCAAGAAAAAAACAGTGCACATAACCATGTGATGCAGTGCAAGGAGCTCTGAGAGTTTTTTAAAAAGTGTTTCTTCTGCACGGACATTCAGCCTGTGGACTCAGCCTGCTAACATGGCTCACGCTAGCATCACCACACTCTTTCAGCCTCCTGTTAGCTTGTGAAAATATTACATCCCAACAGTACTAGTTAGCAGTACTACCTGCAGTTTTATTTATTTATTTTTTATGACAGCTGTCTTTATTAATGCAGTTTGTAAATTAATATATGCCATTAATTTGAATCTAAGCAATCAATGGCCAGTATAGTGCAGTGAGCAGCATTTAAACATCCAGTGCAACTACTGTGCCCACACCTCATGAAATGAAAGGAAAAACTGCTGCTTGCTAATGCTGAAAATAAGGCAAAAAAAAAAAAAAATGCTGAAAAACTCTAAAGAAAAAGGATGTCTTGATGCGTGCTCAGGTAAGGAAATCCCAAAAAGTTGAATCAGTTCTGGACACAGCAGTTTCCAGTGGGAGAAACGTTTCATCACTCATCCAAGTAGCTTCCATCTGAGCCTGAAGAGACTGAAGAAGTCACTTGGATGAGTGATGAAACGTTTCTCCCACTGAAAACTGCTGTGTCCAGAGGAACTTAACTTTTTGAGGCTAAAAAAAAAAAGAGTTTTCAGTTGCTGAAATGGTGGGTAAAGCTGAGGGAAACCACATTGACCACATTCACGAGTATTAATTACATAACTGGACCTGATTTCTGGCTGATCTTGATGAGTGGTCATTGCTCTCTCTCTCTCCTGGAATTGTTGCACAGAGGATGTAACATCTATGTAAAGCACAGAGGTTTGTTTCCTTATCAGGATATGCTTCTTTTTTTTTTTTTTGCACAATTCATTATTAAATCAGGAAATGTTTTATTTTGATATGCATGACTCTCCTGGTCCTCCATAGAGATCCGGTGACTGATTTGGACATTGAAGAACATCCCATTTCTTGCTTTGGGTCACTATCCATTTGCACTGTGAAGCGCTGTCTGGGCAGTTGTGCAGCATTTGGCTGAATCTGAGCAGAGAGTATGTCATCCTATTTCATCCTGCTGCTTCTATCAGCAGTCACACTGTCAATAAATGCTAGTGAACTGATTCTACTGGCAGCCATACATGCCCATGGCACAGCATCGCCTCCACCATGTTTGACAGGAGACGACTGTTTGTTGTGATTTGGTGATTTATAAATAAAATTGAATTGAATTGAAGTCTGAAGATAACTGTCTGTTATTGTCTATCAAAGCAAATATTGTCATGATGCTCATTTTAAGAACAGCAGCAGTCATGTTTGCAAGTATTGTGAGTATTGTGTGGGAAAAACACAAATTAGTAGTCACACAATGTGTAATCTACAATTACACAAAAACAAAAAAAGGAAAATAAAATGTATGCAACCCTGCACACATCATGTAAAGTGGATACCAAGCATGTCCCTACTATGTGTACTACATTAACAAAGCAATGCTGGGAATTGCTGGACATCCTGCCACTTTGGCCACTGCTTCTCTTCAACCTCATACCTAATGCTCTTCCTTCCAACAGAAAACCAGCAGAAAACCGGAGTGTATTTTGCGTCCACCCTCTGCTTTGCACTTTTCTGCATCTTCCTGTATTCTGTTCTCATCCCCGCCCAGCACCTCCATACATCCTTACTCCTCTTCCTCAGACAGGCTGTTTCACCCATTACATTTCTGAACAGCCCCATTCACATACCACTTTGTATTTCTGTTGCACTCAAGCTCTATATATTTATTAGAAACTGTCAATTAGATGGGTTATTCTCCAAAACACATTTTGTAAGAGTAAAACTATTCAACAGACAGCAAAAACATATTCAAGCAAAAACCGTTAAAACTGCATACAAAGAATTCTTTAAACATTTGCAAAGGCGAGCAAACAGTGATAAATGCATTTTCTAATGTGCGCAAGCAACAAAATGTTTTGAAGGATTTCAACTGTCATTCAAAAACTGAACCAAAGAAAAACTGCACCCATATGTGCGTCAGATCATAAATTAGTTTAACTTTTGCCACAGAGCTTTGTAATGGTTTATGCAGCCACTGTCATACTATTAGGGATGAAAACACTATTTTCTGGAAGGCCGGCACAGCAGCAGTCATTGTAAAAACATTCATTGCGTGGGTTTAGTGACTTCTCTGTCAGCAAAACTTCCACAACAAATAAAAAGGTAAACATTTAAAATTTCAGTGGATAAAATTTGCCTCCTGAAGTCTTCGCAGACCAAACTGTTCCATCAGTAAAGTCTTTGAGAGCTTGCAAAATTCATTGTGCAGACAAGCTTTCCTTTTCCTTTGTGTCATGTTTTGTTTGCCCTGCACCTGTACCCAACAGGCACACACCATATTTATTCCTGCCACGGACAACATAGATTTTTACTTTAGCCATACAGTGCATTGTGTAAATCCATGTTGCTGTGCCTTGTTCACCTGTCATTGTGTCTGTACTGGAGGAAGTCTGAATGTCACAAGTTATATTGTGACTGCAGAGACGTTCCAGATTGGATGCTTGAACTCACCCTTGGATTTTGAGAGTATGGATGCCTTCCACAGCCAGATTCCCTGAGTGTCCCTGGAGAAAAACACATGACAGAGAAAAGCCATAAGACAAGCTTCAGAGGACACACAGAGATTGCCTGCCTCTTCTCTGCCACATCACCCCCACCCGCTCCCGCTCGCCTTCATTCATACATCAGATGGACGAGATGGAGGCATGCAAGTAGGGAATGGGTACATTTGCAAGCCATTCCCTTGAGGGGTGTAAAATTGCCTCCATTTGGATGGACTGTCAGTGGCCAGGGGGCTCTTCTCCCCAGATAGCCCCATCACCGTGTGTACATCCCTCTGATTTTCCTCACCAGTTCCTGCCTGGGGCCTTCAGCTTTGCATTGTGCCATCTGTGCCCAGCAGAAACACAGGCTGGAGTGCTCTCTCTCTCTCTCTCTCTCTCTCTCTCTCTCTCTCTCCCTCTCTCCCTCTCTCTCTGGGTAATCTCCCGCCAGAGCCCCTTTGATCTGAGAAGGGCTAAGCTTGGCTATGGGGAGGTGTGCTGCAACCGACAGCCACCATGAGTGAAAGTGAGTAAGCTGAAATAACATTGATCTACTATTAAACTAATATTTAATGCCAGCATGTCTCGTTCTTCAGAACAAAAATGACTGACAGATCCTTTAATTTGTGAATCACTATGCGGCCACTTTGTTGTGTGAACTCTTTTCCCGGAAACTTTCTGTTTCCACTTTCTGCCACTCCTCATGCACGTGCTTGTAGATATAATGTGCACTCCCAGTTGAGAACAAGCTATCATGAGCTTTGAGTTTATGTTTCGGCCTCTGACCCGACACACATTTTCCTACTTCTTTATGAGTTTTCTGACACCATTTTGTTGGTACAAGGCTCGAATTGAGGAGGATATGAGGATTAGATATCCCCTGGCAAAACTGCAGCACTAAAGATGATTCCTGCACAACTGACACACTGGCTACGTTGTTTCTGTTTCAGGATTTTGGTTTTTGCAGGTTGCAGATACTGGGGCAAATTTATATACGAGTGTTTTAAGCAATTAATTGCACAAATTGATCTTTCCATATGAAAATTAGCTATCTGAGTACATTTTGAAATACTGCAAATGTTTTCTTCTTAAGCTAATGATGCATTTTTAGGGTATCATGGCTATTTCTAAAGCCCTTTTCTCACCTGAAAGTCAATTAGCTTTGATGTCACATTGCATTGTTGTTGCCAGACGGGCTGCTGTGATTATTTCAGAAATTGCTGATCTACTGGGATTTCCCGCACAACCATCTCTAGGGTTTACAAAGACTGCCCTGAAAAAGAGAAAATATTCAGTTCTCTGGGTGAAACTGCTCGTTAGGGAGGTCAGAGGAGAATGGCCTGACTTCTTCAAGCTGAAAGGATGGCAAAAGTAGCTCAAATAAACACACGTCACAACTAAAGTATACAGAAGAGCATCTCTGAATGCACAACATATCGAACCTTGAAGCAGCTGGGCTACAACCACACCGGGTACCACTCCTGTCAGCTAAGAACCGGAAAGCACTGACTGGTCTGATGACTCTTAATTTCTGCTGTGACATTCTGATGGTAGGGAGTAAAGAACATGAAAGCATGGATCCATCCTGCCTTGCATCAACAGTTCAGGCTGCTGGTTATGTAAGGGTGTGGGGGATATATTCTTGGCACACTTTGGACCCCTCAGCATCGTTTAAACACCACAATCTACATGAGTATTATAGCTGTCTATGTCTATCCTTTCATGATCACAGTGCACCGTCCTCTGATGGCTGCTTCCACCATGTCACAAAGCTCAAATAATCTAAAACCGGCTTCTTTAACATAACAGGGAGTTCACTGCACTCAAATGGCCTCCACATTCACCAGATCCCAATCCAATGAGCAGCTTTGGTGCAACCAGCATGTCAATATGGATCAAAATCTCTGAGGAATGTTTCCAGCACGTTGTTGAATCTGTGCCATAAAGAATTAAAGCAGGTCTGAAGACCAAAGGGGGTCCAACCCAGTACTAACAAGGTGTAACTAATGAAGTGCCTATTGAGTTTACAATCGATGTTACCATCGCATTTTATTTGATACCAAAAAAAAAAAAAAGAACGGAGGTTTGATAACAAACTCAGTCTCACAGTGTTCAGATTGCTCAAGGCCAATGTCTTCACCCAATGAGATAAACACTTCTTTTGTTTCCACTGGATGTTTTCATCATCAAACAACTGTTTCTGGCTGTGGCTCTGCTGTCTGTCGCATCAGCCTCAGTCCTGGTATCTGCCATCAGTGTTTTCCATGTTGCTGGAGATGATCAGAGGACTGGAGAGAATTTGGTAAAGGAGGATGCAGTGCACATGCCAAAATGCTGCATGTGCTTCTCTCTCTCNCACATTCTCCCTTCAAGGAAACACGCAAAGGGAAAGGAGATCCAGACTCGTGTTTATTTTACACTCCCTTTACTCAAAGGGAAATATTCATTAGGTCTTCCTCAGAAATGGGGTAGCTGAGAGGCACGAGGAGAGGCAAGAGACAGTAGAGCCAGAGATAGGCAGGAGCCGTGGAAATACAGTTTGTGTGTCTCCATATGTAAGTGTTTATTTTCATGCACATTCCTCTGTTACCAAACATGATGAGAGGACATCAGTATGCTGGCAAATAATGGGCCTATAATGGAGCAGCAGCCAACATTAGAACATGGTGATAGTGTATCTGGGCTGGGTTGGTACATTAGTTTGTAAGTAATGCACGCCTTGAGCATTGGCAAGCTTTCCAATGATGTAATACGAGAACCAAATGAGAGTTATAATCACTGTGCAGACACAGGGAGAGGAAATGCATCACCATCACCAATGGATGTATGCCTCTGATTTACAATCGCTCATTTTGACAAATGAAGAATAATTTATAAGTCTCACTGCTGTTCTTTGTCCAAAGAGGTCCACATGACTTACTTTGCCTCCATATGAATAGACTAGAAGTAGAATATGTGCCACTGATGTGTCGCCACTATCGACATTCAGGTGGTGTCGCAATGGCTCAGTGGATAAACCTGATCAGGTTTGATTTCTCCTTCAACAGTCCAATTTGTCTTCTGTTGATGATGCTAGTTTGTCATGTCAGAATGTCCTTGAGCAAAGACTCTGAACCCCTAATTGCTCCTGATGGTCATGCCAGCACCTTGCATGGTAGCTGGCTGCAGTAACTGTATGTGTGCGTGTTTTTGAATGTTTTGGATAGACATAATATAAATGTGTTTGATACAAGAGGAGTGAACAAGCCAACTGCCATCACATTTTTATTGTAGTACTCGTAAAAAAGACTAAAATCAACATTGAAAGTAATAAAAACAAAACTAAAAGGAAATATCTAAAAAAAAAAAAGAAAAAAAGAAAGAAAACTAAACCGAAACAAGCAAACCTACTCTGGAAATTAATTGAAACTAAACTGAAATGAAAACAAAAATTTAACCCTATAATAACTCTGCACACCAGATTTCAGGACCTGACATTTAAATTTTTTGAACCATGTTTGACCTCAGTTGTTTTGTGGCCACACAGCACAGCAGCTACAAGAACCCTCGCAGCTGCAAATGTTCACATTTACAGTAACAAGAGGCAGGTTAACGCGTGAAAACGTGAGCACTGGTATGCGCTGCAGTTTAGGTCATTTGCACTGAACGTCCTACCCGAGACACCTCCAGCAGAACTTTGTGTTGACCGTCTGCCAAAGAGAGATGCATTTAAGACAGTTTATTAATCCCCATAGTGAATTTTCATCTTCCATCAGGCTGCATGTGTTACAGGGAACTCTGGAGCAACCACGCACTCAGAGATCAAACTGATTTATCATACAGTTCTGTTGGAACAGGCCCACAGGCTGCCAGCAGACCAGCTGAGAGCCAGGATTTGTGGCTGGCAAGTTGGTTGTTGGCAGTTGTTTGTAAAATTACAAAAAAAACAATGATAGGATGAAGCCCTATTCATATTTTGCTTTTTTTGTTTTTTAAAGGCACCAAATCTTCAAGGACAGTTTCTTTTACATGCTTCTTTTTTCTTTTAAAGTCAAAGCCGAAGGACAAACAAAACATCGAATGGCTTTAACAGTTGGAGTGTGGTGTAGCCTTGGTGAAAAACTGCGCTCAGCTATAAGTGATTGCTTATTGCTTTTCTGTACGAGTATGCGACCTAAAGTAAAAACCAGGATTGTTTGCTATATTTTGTATGAAAGGATCTCTCCTTGTAAATGAAATCAATAAATCCAATAAATTTTTAGGATAAAGGGCTTTTTGTGGTCTGTTGGGGGGGGGGNAAAAATAATGGCTGGACTCTGGACTGAAAGACTAACTTATTTTCTTTGTCTCTTGAAAAAAAAATCAGTGACAAAGTGAATGTCCTTCTCTTTGTAGTGGACAATCAGGGAAATGGAGTTGCTGTTTATTTCCGAGGCACGAGTTCAGACCAGAGGAAACACAAAATGGGCAGGTCTCAATAACAGAAAGTGACTCGGTTTGAGTCTCGGGTAAAGTCAGAAGCCCTGTGACCTTCTGAGAGCCTCTGGAGACTTGATGGTCGCCTCTGGGAGCTGTTTTCCTGTCCATCACTGCGTTTTCAGCGATGCCCATCACTGTCAGAGCTCAAGCTACTCTGCAATCTCTCTTAAATGCCACCTCTTCCCCAGCCCCCAAATCCCATCCACATCATCTTTCAATCTTCATCCTCCTGCTCTGCCGGCCTATCGATTTTCTATTTTCCCCTTTCTCCCCCTCCTCTCTCCTGTCCTCCAGCTCTCCCTGTCTTCTCAAACACTTCCTGCAGTTCAGCCTGTCTCTCTGAGTTTTTTCCATTCCACCTTTTCTCTCCTCTCCCTCTTTCACTTTCTTACGCGATCTAGTCAGAGTTTCTCCTCTTTGACAAGGTCGGAGCCCCAGCCGTGCTCTGTGCTGCTTAAGGTTCGTAAATGGAGATGTAATGTAATAGAGTGGTGGAGTAATAGAATCTATAAGGGCTGGGTCTGATCTTGTTAGAGAGGGCTGGGCTGGAAAGGCTCCATCGGGATCCAGAGGGTCTGGACGGAGGATTTATTCAGGACTTTCACTTTGAGATGTATAGAGAAACAATTTTAAGGATCACAGATTATTCACCCATGACCTAAAATGTAGACTTTGGATATTCATGCTCATCACTCTATTCTAGGTAAGTCAGCCCAGGCGCTATTGTAATGAGCTGTTTACTGGGTGTTCTGTTGCCTTTAAATACCACACGTTGTGATCCATTGATCCTTAGGTATGCTCAAACATATGGGTAATATGTTTTATCGGAACACAGCAGTTTTGGTTCAGATTACGGCTTAAATATCAAACACAAACACACCAAAGACTTAAGCTCCTGCTTATTTGTGCAGTGCAGTTATCCTGGTAGACAGCTGGCTTGTCCATATATTCAAGAGCATCACAATGATTTAAAAAAAATTTTTTAAATGGAAATGCGACGATATTTGCTTTGACTTTGACACTGGTTTGGACTGGTTTGTCTATTTCTGGAATTTTCTAGACATTAATAAGGATGTGAAAAACAAAAACTATACAGTGAGCCGAGTTCTCCAGATGAAGAGAGGTCAGAGGAGAAGAATTTAAGAAATGATATGGCAACAGAGATGACCGCTCTATGAAGCAACTTTGAGCTGGATGGGCTACTACAGCCTAAAAGCACTTTGGGTTCCACACGTGTCTGCCAAAAACAACAATTTGAGACTCCGGTGGGTCCAGGCTCACCAAAAAAAAAAGGACAGCTGAAGAGTGGAAAAAAGTAAACTGGTCTGAAGAATCAACATTTCTGCTGAGTCTGCAGAGCAACAGGATAATTTCCATGGACCTCCCTTGTGTCAACAGTTCAAACTGCTGCTGCGGGTGCCAGTGTGATGGAATGGTTTCTTGGGCACACTTAATGCCGTTCATTCTTGAGCTGAACGTATACCGTTTACCACCATGAGAACTGTGTCTTTTGTGCTCTGTGACGTCTGTGCATCGGTGCTGGTATCAAGGTTTACCCTGAAGAAATTAAATGCAGGGCACCTTCAAAAAGTTTAACAGTTTTAATGAACAAGACTATCAGAATGAATAACAGTGAAAGTACTTGTGCAGGAGCTCAGATCTGGAAATGTTTTCAGGTAAGCATCTTAGGCAGGTTCACAGGATGGAGCAACACGTGGCTTTAAAGAAAGGTACCAAACAGGAAACCACACACCACTGGAGCGAGAGATAGTTTCTTTACATTAGCTGGCATTAAAATATATTAATCATAGTAGCAGTGAGAACAAAATAGGTAAGACATAGCATAGCAATTTCATAGGTGTTCATGATGCATTTGTTCCAAGGACGCATGATCCACTAGTTTATTGGCAGGAACAGTGTGTTGAACATCCACAGCTTTATAACTTGGCTAAAAATACTTATGTATACCTGCAACAAGTGTGCTGTGTGTCCCTCACAAAGATTATTGAAGCAACATTCAAATACACAAAGCAGCATCTTTTCAATATACTTTATTTTCTAAATTGCTTTATTGTGCATGGCACTGAATTAATAAGCAACTGAACTAGCCTCACATGTTAGTACAACAGGTGGATTTGCTGTGAGACACACTTCATTACAGTCACAGCTTGCTGTCTTGCGCAATCTCAGAGTATTTCTTGTTTTGTTGTGTGGGGACTGTTGTGTAGATCATAATAAAAATAAAAATTAATGAATTTTTTTTTAAAAGAGCTTATTCCCAGGGGGTCACCACGGCAGGTGGCTCCAGATGTAGGTGTTACTGTGGAGATGAGCGTCACATTGTTTGGAAACCTCGATACAATTCTGGCTTTCCTGAAGTCTTTCTTTGCGCTTCGTCAGAAAGCAGGTAAGCACAGAGCTGATCAAAGTTGAGCAAGCAGGTAAGATTAAGCAGAGTAATTAGCAGCCTGCACCACATGTGTAGAACAAGGAAGCCATTCGTAAGTACTGCACTATTTGAAGATGGACAACAGGTGTGCCCAGGGGCCTTCTCGAGACCACGCCCACCACCACAAGGGATTGGTTATTGACACCCACGCCCACGTTCACACAGGTAGAGGAGAGAAATAGAGAAGGAAGGTCCGTACCTGGAGACAAGGGGGACTGTGGCAGTTTGTGCTGAAACGTGGAAAAACCTGATGTGTGAAATTAAACAAAAAAAACCCAAACAAACCCGTGTCTACAAGTTTGAGATTAGCTTTGGTAGAGTGAGACAAAG
>JASGAU010407974.1:0-12700 GCA_030220045.1 Australoheros facetus
GAGATAGGGTGAGGAGCGCAGCCATCCGGGAGGGGCTCAGAGTAGAGCCGCTGCTCCTCCACATCGAAAGGAGCCAGTTGAGGTGGCTCGGGCATCTGATTAGGATGCCTCCTGGCCGCCTCTTGGGTGAGGTGTTCCGGGCATGTCCCACCGGGAGGAGGCCCTGGGGCAGACCCAGGACACGCTGGAGAGATTATCTCTCGGCTGGCCTGGGAACGTCTTGGGGTCCCCCCGGATGAGCTAGAGGAGGTGGCTGGGGAGAAGGAAGCCTGGGCTTCTCTGCTTAGGCTCCAGCCCCTTTCACAGTGTAATCTTCATGTGCTTTATTCAAAGCTCACACTCTGCTGAATCACCTGTAAATTATATCCACATTATTCACTTATGTGTTTTTTAGGAATTCGCCAGCTTAGCTCCTAGCCGACTCACTAGTACTAGCATGGCTTCTTCTCCTGTCCCTCCAGCATTTTCCTGCTCTGTGTGTCAAATGTTTAGTCACTCCTTGGCTTCCTTTTTATAGCCTTGGAGGCCAGGTTGAGTGAATTGGAGACCCGGCTCCGCTTCCAGGGGCCAGAGCAGGCACCCTGGAAAATCCCTGTACTCGCTGCAGACCAAGGTAACTTTGCCAGCATTAGAGCTCTCCGAGCAGCCAGGAAAGCAGGCCGGCTGGGTGACTGTGAGGAGGAAACATAGTTCTAAACAGAAGCTCCCAGTATACCACCAACCCGTTCACGTCTCTCCCAGACCACAAGAACCAGGAAAAAAAAAAAACACATAAACATAAATATTCCCAAAGAAAGAAGAATATAGCATCCTCAACTGCACCAAAGAGTTAAATGTGGATTATTAAACATTAGGTCTCTCTCTTCTAAGTCCCTGTTAGTAAATTATTTAATAACTGATTTATTGATCATTTGATTTGATCAATAAATTGATTTATTCAACCTTACAGAAATCTGGTTACAGCAAGATGAATGTGTTAATCAGCGCCCCAAGCCACACTAACTGTCCGAATCCTCAAAGCACAGATCGAGGAGGAGGAGTAGCAGCAATCTTCCACTCCAGCTTATTAATTAACTAAAGACCCAGACAAGCCTCTTTCCCACCAACACGGTTCCGGTGCCTTAATTTGAACTGTTAGGCGGGTTTTCCACCGCGGAAACACTCGGTGCTCGGCCGAAAAACGGGTTCAACTCCGGCCCCGCAAACTAGCTGGTCTCGAACCAAGAACACGTGACGAAAGCAGCAGAAGGGCGCGACTCTGCCATCTCAACATCAAATTTCCTACCATATTACATGTGTATGACATGAGAAAAGCGAAGCGATTTTCACGGCTGTGAATTAGGTTGGGCTCTAAGGCTGAACTTGCTGCTTTGTATCGGTTCATATCACAGATAAAAGGACACAAAGTGCGTACTTGTCATCTTGCTCTAATCTCTGTCTGTGTTTAACTCTGTGCTGCACACAGATGCTGCAGTAGTTTGGTTTGGACCGTAAAACGTATTTGCAGCACAGAAAGGGGAGCGTGTTCTCCCACATTTGTGCGCTTCGGCTTCCATGTCCAGACGAGGACCCCCCCACACTCATACGTAAAGGAGCAGTTCACAGAAACGCGGTGGAAACGCGGGCCCGTTCTTAAGCGTTTCGCAGGTTCACTGAAACCAGCACCAGCACTGGCACGAGCACAAGCTCCTCGGCGGTGGAAAAGTAGCAACAGAGTTTTAATTCATTTGAAAGCCTTACTCTTAACCTTGTCCACCCTAATTGGAAAATTTAAAAAACCTGTTTTATGTGTTATTATCCATCATCCACCTGGTCCTTACTCAGAGTTTTTGTCTGACTGTATTTGATTTGGTGCTTAGTTCATTATAGTGGGTGATTTTAACATTGATGTAAATGCTGAAAATGCCTCAACACTGCATATGATCTATTATTAGATCCAGTTGGCTTCTCTCAAAATGTAAATGAGCCCATCCACTCCTTCAACCAAACTTTGGATCTTGTTCTGACAACTGGCATAGAAAATGAAGATTTGACGTATTCCCTGAAAACCGTCTTTTTTCTGACCATTTCTTAATAACATTGAAATTTACAATAATGTATTACACAGCAGTGGGGAATAAACTTTATTACAGTAGAAGTATTTCTTAAAGTGCTGCAACTAAGTTTAAGGATATAATTCCTCCATTCTGTCTAATAGACATGTTGCTTTTTTGGAGGAAGTAACTATTAAAGTTAACTCAGAAAGATCAATTGGAAAGAAAGAGTCAAATACCAGCAGTACTGACAGCAGTTGAACACCAAGATATGTCTGCTGAGATGGTAATTAATTTTTTTCTCTCTAATGATTGAAATTTTAGGCATGGGATTTCTCAATATTAATCGAGTTTTACATCTTATTGAATACAACATATTATTTGATTTGTTTTTTGTTTTTTTACGATCTGCTATTATGTTTGTGGCATTCCAAACATATGTGTTGACAACAGGGATGTTGTGAAGTCCTCTGCTGAACTAAGCAACAGTAACACTCATATGGTTGAAGGGTGTTTTTTTTATTTTCCCAAGGGGCCACATGAGAATCTGGAACTGTTGTGGAGGGCCACACCAATTAGTTTATAAAGAGATAAAATTAATATTGAGCAGAATTTAACTCAACTTAATAGTGCGACCCTCAACAACATTTCTGGTTTCTCATGTAGTCCCTAAGGAAAATGAATTCCCTGCCCCCGACTTTTTAGCCCTACACTAAACTTCTATATTTGATTGGGTTTTTCCAATATTTGCATTTTTTCTATGATTTTAAATGTTTTCCTAATTCAGTTACATTTTCGTAATCTTACTGTATTTTACTTTTAATGCATTTTTTGGGCTTTTTAGTCTTTATTGCAATAAGAAAATAGAGAGAAGACAGAAAAGCTGGGAGAAAGAAGAGCGGAAGACATGCAGTTAACAGCCTTGGGGTGGATTCTCACCAGCCCTCTACATTAGCGTGACAGCATGTGTCTCACCTGCTCTACAAAATGCAAAAATATAAGAAGTTGTGTTTATGTTGCTAACATTGTACCTGTGGTGTTATGCATGCAGTTGTCACAGACACCTCCTCCTCCTTGATAATGCTCATCTGGATGGTCATCAGCCAAGACATCATAATGACAGGAGAGGGAGTGGCCGTGACACTGACAAGGTCGGCAGTTCATAGGCTGGAGCTGATCACCTGACCTGAATGGCTTGTCATTGTAGAGTGGAGCACAGCTCTCGCACTGTGGAAAATGATTACATTGTTTAAATACATATATAATTGTACATTTTCATTTTTAGTGTAACTTACAGTACCTACAATGACATACTTTAAATTGTACATTTAAGTAAACACATTTAATGCCATACTTGTTTTAAAAACTAGTTCATTAGCACAACTTCAAGCCTGTCCCAGCTGTTGAAAATGTGTATGCAGTAGAAAATAAGAAAACAAAACAAACCAAAACTGCACATAAAAGTCATCATCCCATAAGTGAAATGCATGCTTTTATAGAGCAAAGACTGAAAACTGGAGAAAATAAATGAGAGAGTGGGAAATATAAAGAATGAAAAATCAATTGCCCATGGAAATCTAAATCTAAAGAGAGAGGAATGACACACATAACAACACACATAATACTGAGACAAACAAAACACAGATGTAGTCTCCGCTATATTAGAAAGAGCCAGTACACACACACACACACACACACACACACACACACACACACACACACCATTGGGAAATCACTGCTTCTAATGAGGAATGACTTGTAACTGCCAGGGCTCTCACAGAGTCCCACTTTCATGTCAAAATAAACATACCAAGGTGTGTGTGGTTGTGTGTGTGTGTGTGTGTGTGTGTGCGCGTGTGATAAAAAATGCGGGGTTTTTTGTAGCAGACTGCAGCAGAAGCGAGAAGCAGCAAGTACAAGCCCTTTGATTTTGTTCAGCAGTCAGTACAAATTATAGTGGACAAGGGGGGCTTCAAATGGTGGGATTAAAAATGTATTAAAAAACACAGGAGTTCCTCCCATGTGTGACACATGCAGACCTGCACTGGGCCTATTATGTATGACACACAGAGTAGGGGGGAAAGCCAGGGGAAGCAAGAGGGAGGGGGAGAGTGTAGATGGAAATGGGGGAAGAGGTTCCTATTTTGTGCTGTACGTGAGAGAAGAGAGTAAAAGTAAGGAAAATTTCAGAAAATTGATGGAAACAGAAATAATAAGTTGGGTACAATGTGGGGCACAAAAGGAGACAAATGAAGAGGAGTGGACACATGAATAAAATTAATGGCAGCATGCAAAAATGACAAAAGGCCCTATGCATAACAACAACAAGCACAAAGTCCACACAAGGATCCACTTATCAAAAAAGTGCTCCATAGTGCTACAAGTGATCAAACATTTCACACTGTGCCACTGCAGTTTGGTATTCTAACATTTATTCATTAAAAATTTGGATGACTAATAACAATCAAAACACGAGCCATAGGTTTGCATATTTTTGTATATGTGTGTTTGTGTGTGTGTGTGTGAATACAGCACCTAGAGCATTGCAAGGTTAGCTGATTATTAACACAATGTAATGAAGCAGAAAGAGGTTCTCTTGAGATGTGATGTATACAGTACATTCATTTACCAACACACACACAAACAAAAAGAGACACGTAGAACCAAATCTATATCTACACACACACACACACACACACACACACACACACACACACACACACACACACACACACACAGGGGTATGTCTTGGGACATGTAATTCCACGGGAGCACTGAGCTGTTTGCATGTTCCTGTTTGTTCAGTCACTCTGCCTGCTCATCTGTCTTCCATGCTGTTTGGCCTGAGGTCTATCTGATGTCTTACCGACAGTAACTTCCCGCCTGTACGTTTGTCCATGCTTATTTCTCTTTCGGCCCATCTGTCTTTGCTTTCCTGCCTGTCTATCTGCATCTCTGCACCCAAAACCGTTTCACATATCAAAGGTACTTTTCTTTCTGCACTCCAAATAGAAAGCTCTCACTACATCTCACTCTTCCTCTCATCCGCTGGGGATGAGTCCAAGACTGGGAGTTCTCCACTCCCCTATCTCTCTTTCATTCCTTTTTTGCCTCCTCTACCTCTGTGTCTCCTCTATCTTCCCAAACTTCTTTCTTCTTTTTCCCCTCTATCTGAAAAACAAATTACTCTGTACATCTCTCCCTGCTTCCCACCTCTCCCCTTCCTCACTCCCTTCCCCCTGTCTCTACAGTCCCCCAACTGCTTGTTCTCATAGCCACAGTGAGTATGTGAGCAGGAAATATTACCATACCAAATGAAAGGGGGAGTTTTTTTCTTCTCTTTTCTTTTCATTCAACATTGCGTTACCTTCTCTCTCTTTCCGTGCCTGCTAATTAGTCGAGGGACTGGTGTTTGGGAGTTAAAAGAAGAGCGCAAACGTTCATTCTCTTCTTCATACAAAAGGTTTTGATGGCGCTCCATCATCTGCACACAGTACTCACAGCAAAAAAAAAGAATAAGTAAGAGTGAGTTAAAGTTCCTTTAATTCTATTTGCTTTTATCTTGTGCACATAGTGCACTGTACACCTAAAACAACAGAAAAACTGAGTTATTTATTGAGCTAATTGTTGAGTTGGGCATTTCTGTTAGTACATATCTTTATTAATAGCATGTCTTTTTCATCATTTCCTTTCTTTTTATAAATTTCATGGCAGAACATTGTTCTTTCTTTGTTTCACTGTAAGTCTGGCTTAATTTAAAAAAAGGAAAAAAAAAAATGACTGCGAGAGTGAAGCCAGGAGGTGCGCGTATGTGAGTGTGAATGAATGTGTGTGTTTTGGACTGTAGACCTGAACAAAGGATAACATCTTATTTTCACTCTTGAATGTTTGGACAAAACCTGCTGAGTGAGGAGACTACTCTAATGGATATATGGACATTTAGATGGTCTGTCGTAAGCATCTGTGTGTGTGTGCATGCATGTGCATGCACGTGTGTGTATGTGTAAAACTGCTGGGACAACTCATCCTAAATGCCATGACCAATTTCACGCTCTCACAGGAAAGGTCGTGGCACTGGCTTGTGTATGTGTGAGCATATTTGTGTGTGCATATCCACGTTGTGTGTATCTAAAGTTAACCCAGTTAACCCCTGTGCAGGTGAAAATCTGCTGCTGAGGCACACTTGAGCCACAGAGATCCTGGACAACACCATTTAATGTCACTAGCCATCAATATCTATTAGACACACAGATAGAAACAGAAAACCGTGTTCAATGTCTAGTTCAGAGTGCATATACTATATATAAATACAAAACTAAAAATTTCACAATTTGCAGCACAGCAACACCTATTCTAATCACAGTTTGTCTATTATAAAACTCATGTTCAAACATATGGGTGTTCATGAGCACACCTGGCACCAGGACAGTCTAGGTTGCAGGTTGATGATCAATTTCATAAGTGTATCAGCAGATCTACAGCAATACTCAGGTGAAGAGAGTAGCTGAGCTACACATGGTGGTGAATTGGATCAGGTGGCGGTGGAAGATGTTGGACAGGCCTGGCATGGCCAAATGTATAGCGCACTGGGAGCATCTGGCAAAATCCTGGATTCAGCAACGCAGAGTCAACCAGTTAGTTGAACTTCAGATTAAGGAGGAAAGGTTTTTGTCCTGGTCATGATCAGGACAATATCCTTTATGCTCTCGAGGATATTCAAGGGTTCATGGGAGTTTACCAACCAATCTACAAGTGTATTATGGACTTGGAAAAGGAATTTGACATCATCCCTCAGGCTATCGTGTGGGGAGTGCTTCAGGAGAATGGGGTATTGGGCCCAATGTTATCAGGCTATTCAGTTCAACCTGGTTAGAAATTAGTTTGCATTCCTGGCAATAAGTCAGACTCATTTCCATTTTCATTTACAGATGCTGTAAGGTTTATGGACAAAATTTCTAGGTGCAGTGTGTGGTTTGGTGGCCTTAGGATCTAATTTCTGCTTTTTGCAGATGATGTGGTTTCATTAGCTTCATTGATCAATGACCTCCACCTTGCACTGGGGCTGGTCTGCAGTCATGTGAGAAATGGCTAGGAATTAGCAGCTCCAAGTCTGAGGACATGGTTCTCAACCAGGAAAGGGCGGAGTGCCCATTCTGGGTTGGGAATGAGTAGCTGCCACAAGTGGAAGTATCTCTGGGCCGTGCTCACAAGTGAGGGTAGGAGGGAGTGGATACTGACAGATTGATGCAGTGCCTGTAGTAATGCAGATCCCAGAAAGCCTTGTGAAGATGGCTGGGCAGAGGGAGATCTGGGCATCTCTGATTAGATTGCTGCCTACATGACTCAGATCCAGATACGTGACAGAAAATGGATGGATGCATGGGTGGAACTACCGTGCGCTGTGATCACCTTTCCCCAGGTCGTAACTCTATTCAAGTATAGGTAAAAACAGTTAAAAACTAATTGCTGGAAAGACACAATTTCTTTACCTCTCCAAATACATCCACACACACACACACACACACACACACACACACATCCACACAGAATCACAAAGTTTGTTTACTTGTTCTGAGTTTTTTTTAAAGCCAAAATTGAATTTTGACTTAAAGAACCATGAACTGAAACAGACATTGTGCAAGTTAAAACACAGTAATCTGATGTACAATACAGTATATGATATAACTTTCAGGCCTGATGGAATCTATCAGTTTTATAGACAAACAGACAGACTGACAGAATGAGAGATCAACTCTGACACAGAGTGCACATAAGAAAGAATCAAAAGACAGAGTGAGAAACTGGGAGAGTGCATGTGTGTCCGTTACTGCACACGAGTGTTTAAGTGTGTATGTGTGTGTCTGTGTGTGTGTCTGTGAGACAGAGAAAGAGTTTAAGTGTGCCTTCTAAGGCCCCTGTTGATCATCTTGACACATGTCTGAGCATTTCTGTCACTTTAATGTCACTGTGGAAATTCTGCAGATTAGTACAACATCCGTCATGGTGCTAGGCCGATCCAAGTCAACAGAATGCATGCAATATTAAACGCTAATATTCCCCACAGCCTTTTATGCTCCAATATTACAAAGACAGAAGAAAGGCCCTGAATATTCACTCAGAGAGATGACATGGCCAGGTTCATGGGGGAAAAAAGGGCACACAGGCACACACAGAAATGAGTCTATTAAGAAACATGCACATATTATACACTAATGCATTTCAGAGAAGTGTAGCTCCTGTAGAGATTAATTTACATAAAATATATCCATGCTTATTCCACTGCATTTCTCTAGCACAAAAGATGTAATGTATGTATGAGAGAAAAGGAAAGAAACAGCTTGGGAGGATGGATCAACCTGAGACAGTAAGAAAAAAAAAGGAGGAAATACAGAATGAAAAATGAAAAACAGAGTCAAATAGGAATGAATTAAATACTTAGAAAGGGAGGCAATAAAGAGTGAGAGGGAGTAAAAAAAAAAAAAAACAGCTGAGTGAAATGAAGCGAAATACAAACAGAGAAAGAAAGAGAACTGATTAGAGATGCATGCTGAGGGAATGTAATTGTTCTAGTCGATTTGAGACATTATTTAAACTGAGACCCGAGAGAGAAAGACAGCGAGTGTGTGAGAGAGAGCGATCGACAAAGAGGAGGATGGAGGTGGGATAGGGACCTAAGAGCGACAAATGTGGTGCATAAAAAAAAAAGGAGAAAAAAAAATTTTTTTTTTTGTCACAGTCTGGATGATGGCATTTATCTAAAGATGTTTGGTTAGTGTACGTGCGTGTGTGTGTGTGTGTAAAGCACTTTCTGTGATAACTTTTATTTTAGTGTGAAGTTCATGTAAGACTAAAACTATTAAATGCACGAGTGTGTGTAGGAGGCTGTTTGTTATTTGAGGTTGAGTAAAGTAAAAGAAAAAAATTTAACAGCTGCTAGTTGGCAGCTGTGTGTCTTCATCAATGTACTCTATTGCCTCTGTTTAAAACACACACACACACACACACACACACACACACACACACACACACACACACACACACACACACACACACACACACACACTAATGCACAGAAACAGGTATATGAATGATACATAAGTAGTGAATAATGCAGGCTGTCCTGTGCTACAGTGAGGTGAAGCTGTCATACTGAACATTTCACTGCAGACTACTTGGGGTTTTTGTTGGGGTGATGCCTACTACTACCCTACACATTGTATTAGCTTCAAAGAAAGCAAATATCTGCTCACAAAGTGATGGTTTAGGTGAAATTAACATTCTGTTACCAGTGTGTAACAGTGTAATAGGCAACTGTAACAGAAACACAGCAGACTACAAAAAAATAAGATTCTGTACTTTCTTTAAAAACCTGGCAGGTACCCAACTAACTAACTAACTAGGGCCATTTGTGGATCTAATCTAATACAGAGTTTAAGCGTAGCTACCATTGATGCCAAACCCAATCCTCCATGACATATAATAATGAAAATAAACTTCTATAAATGAACTTAAGTACCTACTGTAATGAGTGTTAGTAATCACCCGTATTACCATTGTGGCCCATATAAAACCAAACTGGATTGTATTTCAGGCATGCATACTAATGTTTGGATCTGTTCCATCTGTTCCTATTCCACCTGTTATCCACTTTTGGTCTAATTTTCTTTCAGAAAATCATATCAGTTGCTTTCCGCTGATTGCTGAATGTTGCTACCTGGCTCTGCCTGGTCTGCGTCCAAAAGCAAGATGCTTACTCAACAAATTTCCGATAATGATGAAAAAGATCTTCAACTGTACTACAACAAATAAGGAATCATTATTAAATATCACTATAACAAACATATAATCCAGATAGAGAAATAAACATTGTGCATATATATATATATATATGTGCGTGTGTGTGTGTGTGTGTGTATCTGTGTGTGTATATCTTTGTGTAATTTATTAAAGAAGTTCTCTTGTCATTAAGAAGGAAAGTACTTAATTAGGACCATGAGGGGGTGTTCTCCAGGGGATTCCTTTGTGATGAGTGTGTGTGTGTGTGTGTTGTAAATGCGTGTGTGCTTTTGAGCTTAAGCATGATAAGTGGTGTATGCCTAGAAAAATGTAGATATTAATAATTTTGAAACCCATCTATGAATTTTGTACCTGAATATTTGGGACTTGTCAACATGAAATTCTAATAACTTCATATTACACCCTTTATGAAACACTATCACTGAGTGGGTAAGGTCTACTACTGTGAGAGTTTGTTATGATTTGTGATGTGAGAGTGTGTGATTTTTACTTACATTGTTCCCTTTTGTGTGGCTCTCTGGCAGACACAGGCACTTGTATGGTGTCACACTGGTATCACAGTGGTCTGCATGGCCGTGACACTCACATCTGCCCAGGTGACAGAAACAGGAAGAGAAACATTGAAAATAAACACAGCGCAGTGACTTGAAACTGTGTTGTAAAACTTTGATGATGAAAACATTCAATTCCTTTATTAAATGTGAAAATAAAAGGGAAAGCAAAACAAACATGGGAAAAGCTCTCCCTCCTTGAATGCTTCTGTCAAGACCTCCTTACTACCACTGGACAGTTTCCATTCAACATTTATAAATGCCATCCTGAGAATCATTAAAGCAACATAGCAGGTAGCACACACACACACACACACACACACACACACACACACACACACACACACACAGTCATTTAATTATTAATTCAGATATTCAGTTGCTTTATTTCATTCTTCTCTCTGTGTATCCTTTCACCTCTTCTTTTAATGCCACAATCTGTTACAAGGTGGCTTTATTAATCAAATAAGAAACATATAAGTACTAAAGATTTTCTCTTCTTCTGATCAAGACTTTTTGTACAGTATTTTTGATTTGTCGTAGAATACCCTTCTTAGCTTAATTACCTTTGAGATCTGGCCAATAATTTCATTTACTAAAATAAATTTAAAAAAAAAACTGAAAGAAATTACAAGGAGATTGTTAATGTGGTAAAATTTCATAAACTAAAAAAGTACTTGCCATTCTACAAAGAAATAAAGCAATTTGCAAATTTAACAACATTGTCACACAGAGACAATAATGGTCAGAGAAGCTAAACTGTATTTGACAGATGAACTCCAGACAAAGACAGTCCCATTGGCAACAACAATCAGAATAAGTTCATAAGTCAAAACACACATGCTAAAATTATAACTCTACTTTCTTCTCAACATACTTATTTACATGCTCTATAAAGTCTGAAGTCAGAAGAGAGATGGAAGAAGAATGAAAGATGTGAGAGACAGGAAGAGATAAAGAATGCACAGATGAGATTTCAGCTAAATCTCTGTTTCTCCTACTTCACTGTAACAAGCTACTAATTAAAACAGCTTAGAGGGAGGGGGAGGGGGAGAAAGAGTTAGAGATGATTGCCTCCTGCATAATCCTATAATTACCACAGTCATGAAAAACAGTCACTCTGTCAGTCTAATGAAGAGATGTGTTCACAATTACTCTCAGAAAGCTCTGCTGAGACTCAACGGTCTGTTTTTGTCATAATATAAGCTCGCACTCATTTTTACAAAGAAACACTGAGAAGACAGTCAAATAGTTCTTTCAACCAATTATGCCACTTAAGTACATAAAACTTTGGAAGTAAAAGGATCATAATCAGAAGTGTGCCACTTATGGCGGTTCTCTACATTAATTTGTGAATTTGCAAAATCACGGTAGGAATTCTAAACTCAGTGGGATTCCAGATTATCAGAAATATCACAGAAATGTCACATTTAGAAATGTTTTTGTTTCTCTTCTCTACCGATGATTTGCAGATCCAGATCATCACTCAAAGTCCATCAACAACTTTCATAAGCAGGCACAGTAGGTATCTGCATAAGCATTTACAAATTTTCACCTGCCACTGATGGTGATTTCACTGATGCCAATGAATCTGTGTCGCTGGTTAACCCCGACTGCTCTGGTGTAGTATTGTCCACTCATATGTATTCTGACCTGGGCAGATTGTACCATCTCCTGCAGGACAGGTGTGTTGTAGAAATCATTGTAACCTGGCCTCAGGGGTGGGTGAGTGGTCAGCAGGCTGAATGTGATGTTACCTCCTGAGAAGGGCATGTCACTGATACACAGGAAACACAAATATTACACAAAATTAGAAAAAACACAAGAAAATCAATTTTTTAAAATAAAAACACCATCAAATATTCAAAATGTATATTTGCGAGTAGCTGCAAAGCACTATTTATATAAAGAAACCAACACTATTTTGGATCACTGTGGATTAGCAGTGATACTTCAACTGTTACCAATTAAAATAATGAATCACCTAGACATTTGCATATTGCAGATATGCAAATGTCTAGGTATGATAGAAATCGAGGTCTTTATGAAGTAAATGACAAAATGATGATGCAGCCCATTAACACCTAACCAAAATGTTAACCTTACATCAAAATTTCTACCAAAGTGATTTTGCTCCACCTTTCATTTGCCTTCTGTTTTTGGGTATAATCATTATCACTGCTGCCTAAGGTAACTGTTTACCTGTTCATACAGACAAGATTTAAGGATAACATAAAGTGACTGAGACATGTTTAAATTTATCCAGCCAAACACTCCAATGGGCTCAGATGTCTTGCAGGATTAAACATGATAAAAACA
>JASGAU010407975.1:1303-19013 GCA_030220045.1 Australoheros facetus
GCAGTTTCACCTCCTCCCCAGTAGGAAGAGGAAGATTAAGGCTACGTCCAGGTAGATACGGAGAGCAGCGTTGACGTAGTCTTCTGGATCCGCACGGTAGCTCATCATCCCCATCATCAGCTGACAGTCGATTGCCAGGTACTAAGACAGAGGCAGGTGGAGGAGATTTAGAGCAGAGTGACAAATTACCATCAGAAATCTGCTATGAAATTATTCCATATCTTAGCAAATCATATTTTATATGAAAGACATTTTGACAGGAAGAGAGTGAAAAATAGGGCTGAATTCCATTTAGCTGCTGCAGTTAAAGGATCCTGGTATTGTGCATGATAGCTAATGAGGCTTATTAGGGTTTCCTGTATATGTACCTACAGATTTTTTGTCAGTGATGTTTATTTATACAATAATCAGGGTAAAATAAGACTTCTTTATCCTGGCAAAAATCATGAGCACAATTACATTGTATTGCCAAAAGTATTCACTCTTCTGCCTTCACAACTTGAGTGACGTCCCTTTCTAACTCCATAGGGTTTAATATGACGTCGGCCTACCCTTTGCAGCTGTAACAGCTTCAGCTCTTCCAGGAAGGCTTTCCATAAGGTTTAGGAGTGTGTTTAAGGGAATTTTTGACCATACTTCCAGAAGCACATTTGTGAGGACAGACACTGATCTTGGATGAGAAGGCCTGGCTCACAGCCTCCATAGGTGTTCTGTTGGGTTGAAGTCAGGACTTTGTGCTGGCCACTTAAGTTCTTCCACACCAAACGCACTTATCCATGTCTTTATGGACCTTGCTTTGTGCACTGATGTGCAGTCATGTTGGAACAGGAAGGGGCCATCCCCAAACTGTTCCCACAAAGTTGGGAGCATACCAAAATGTCTTGGTATGCTGAAGCTTTAAGAGTTTCTTTCACTGGAACTAAGGGGCCGAGCTCAACACCTGAAGAACAACCACACATCATAATCCCCCTCCACCAAACTTTACACTTGGGAAAATGCAGTCAGACAGGTACCGTTCTCCTAGAAACCACCAAACCCAGGCTCATCCATCAGATTGCCAGATGGAGAAGCGTGATTTGTCTCTCCAAAGAACACGTCTCCACTGCCCTAGCGTCCAGTGGCAGCGTGCTTTACACCACTGCATCCTACACTTTGCATTGCATTTGGTGATGTAAGGCTTGGATGCAGCTGCTCAGCCATGGAAACCCACTCCATGAAGCTCTCTATGCATTGTTCTTGAGCTAATTTGGTGGTCACATGAAGTTTTGAGGTCTGTAGCGATTGACTGCAGAAAATTGGTGACCTCTACGCACTATGTGCCTCAGCATCCGCTGATCCCACTCTGTGATTATACATGGCCTACCACTTCATGGCTGAGCTGGTGTTGTTCCCAATTGCTTCCACTTTGTTGTAATCCCACTAGCAGTTGACTGTGGAATATTTAGTAATGAGAAAACTTCACAACTGGACTTGTTTCATAGGTAGCATCTTATCACAGTACCACGCTGGAATTCGCTGAGCTCCTGAGAGCGACCCATTCTTTCACAAATGCTTGTAGAAGCAGTCTGCATGCCTAGGTGCTTGGTGTTACACACCTGTGGCCATGGAAGTGACTGGGACACCTGAATTCAATGATTTGGATGGGTGAGTGAATACTTTTGGCAATATAGTGTATTTTGGGCAGCTATTAGATCACGAAAAATTCAACACAGTTATTCTGTAACTTTGGCAACAGAAACAGTAAATGAACTTTTAAAATGTTTTTAACATTGGATTTATTTAAAGTAAAAAAAAAAAATAGATGCAAACTGAAATAAACATGCAGTTTTGTGGGAGTGATTTTGGCTTTTAGAGAGATGCAAAGGGCACAAATGTAAAGGACTGGAGTGTATAAGACAAAACCAAATAAGCTCATTATTACAAAACTATGCAGCAAAACACCCTTTTCAGTTATCCTATTTTCATAAATGTTACCCAGCCCTAATTTAATGACTTTTTAGCGCCACTGTCGACGACAATCAGCGGAGCTTATCCGATAATGAGCTGTCTATTGTCCACCAACTTTTTGCTAAATTCACTACGCCTCTGTCACTTATATTTGAAATCTTCTGAAACATGGCACAAATGCTCTCTACAAAAGGCTCTTCAAAATAGGGGAGACCTATTTTCTGACTGATTATGAATTTTCAAAATTTGTAAAAATAAATAAATGAATGAATGACTGTCAGCTCAATGATTTCTGATCTAAGCCATCTAGCCAAATTAGTTTCTGTTCCAAGGTATCACATATTGTACAAGTAAAACATTTGACAGCGGAGCTCTATAGGCTAACAGGTCTCTTGAGGTACTTTAAAGTAAGAAAAGTGCTGTGCAAGTGTGTGATTAATTTTAGACTGAAATGCTGTTAGCCTTTATATGTACATTTCAGTCCATAGTTTTTAGATACATTTTTCTATTTTTGCCACAATGGACTTTCAAACAATTCAGTGCGTGATTGACGTGCAGACTTTCAGCTTTAATTCTGTGGGTTTAACAAATCTATTAAACTAACTATTAAGGAATTACAGAAATTTTTATACACAGTACTCTATTTTCAGAGGCTCAAAAGTGATTGGACAATTGACCAAAAAGCCATTTGATGGTCAGATGGGGCCTCATTATTCCGTAATATATTTAGGATAAAAGATCTGGAGTTAAGTCCAAGTGTTGAATTCACCTTTTGGTAGCTTTTCACTCAAACATCCATCCATCCATCCATTCTCTTCCACTTATCCTGTTCAGGGTTGCAGGGGGGGCTGGAGCCTATCTCAGCTATCATAGGGCAAGAGGCAGGGTACACCCTGTACAGGTCGCCAGCCTGTTGCAAGGCTAACACACATTATATATGTGTGTGTGTGTGTGTGTGTGTGTGTGTGTGAGTGATTGTTCAGAGACTTATGGACCTAACTGTGTGTTGCATTTCTCACCACTGAAAACAACAGAGCTCCCAGGCATCCATAGATCACTTCGGCAATGTAGGTATAGTAGAAGGAGCAAAATATCCCAAACAAGGCGATGTCCACAACCACAACTAACAAAATACTGTTGCAAATATTGAAGTCAAAACGATTCTGCAAATAACATAAAGAGATCGATAAGCTATTGTATGTATATTTCAGTAGTCTTATGCAGTTTTTTTCTTCTGTACTGCACAGTAGTCACATAACAACCTCCTTCTAATATGGCTTCCAGCATATTAAATGAGCATGTGAAAAATGATTGTATTGAATCTTGATATCTGTATTGGCTTTAAAAATCCTACATTGGTCAGCCTTTATTAAAATGGTGCCTGGTGGTCTCACCTGCACTGAAAAAACCATGATTGTGATAGAAATGACCAGTGTTGCTCCCATAGTGATGATCACGGCAGCGGTGTTGTGATAGGAGGCGATGGTCCCCATCATGAATGAAAAGCTCACAGTGATAACAAACTGCAGGCAGAAAATTAAGTGTATTAAACATAAGATACATAAGATGTAAAAAACATTTTCCCCTCATTGGTATGCTGTGATCCACAGCACTTCATTTAAATGCAACTTTTCATCAAACCAGTTGGGTCGCTTTGTAAATTAAAAAAAAAAAAAAAACTGCAATGATTTGCAAATCATTTAAATCATATAAAACAGTATAATGAGACTGCCACAGCGTTGGCCTTGTGGGCTGTGCTTTTCTAGTTTGTTGCATCTGCCAATCTCTTCCAGGGAATTGCTGGGTGGAGGTGCCCTAGATAAGAATGCAGCACACCTGAACAGGTTGGATTGAAGCTTTCTCTTTCATGTGCACACTCATAAACTTTCCATGCACTCAGACATTGCCTTCATATTGACTTGCTGAGAATCAGTAAAGTTTCTTTATTTCATTAAAATAATAATCATCATCCTAAGACTATGTGTGGGCTCCCTTCTTTGAGCCATGGATTAAAAACAGACCTGATTCTTTAGTGGAAATTACTTCATGGATTCTGAACAATCAGTTTAACACGAGTGCACAGTTCAAATGCGTAACTGCACAATAACTTACACATATGTGAAAGGCCCCATTAATGCTGAGGAATATATGCAGGTTTTGGAGCATCTTATGATATCATCCAGATAACATCTTTCTCAAGGGCGATCTTGCTTATATCAGCAAATCAACACCAAACCACCTTATACCTGTATTCCAACAGCATGACTGAGTAGAAGAGGAGACTGGGTGCCACAGTGACCTGCCTGCATTCCAGACCAGAGCTATTGAAAACCTATGGTGCATTATGAAATTTAAAACTATGCTAAAGGAGGCCTTGAACTGATGCTTAAATCTTCTTCTTAATCTTCTGAGTCAGTGCATTCTGTTTTAATTTAGATTTTAATTTTTTAATTTTTTGGAGGGGGGAGGGGGTAGTTACTTCTGTTCACATTCGGGTGGAGAAGTGAGATTTTGCTTGCGCTTTGCTCTGCAGTACAGGCAGTATTTAACAACAACAGGAAGAGCCTGTCCTAAATTAACATGCCAACCAAACCTCAACTCACTCAGTGAATCTGCTTGTTAGAGGTTTATTTTTGGAAAACGTAAAAGCAAACTGACTTTTCGGAATTCGCCTAGAGCTCTGAGTGCTCAGTTGGAGCAGAAAAGTGCTACATACAGTTAGTGTAAGTAAGTGGCAGTACATTTACCATCTGACTGTCTGGGGAAATCTATCTGATGACCAAAAGTCATCATTGTCGTCACTGTTTTTTATTCTGACCTTTATACCCTTTCTCTTTCTGCTGAACGCTTAGATATTATGCTTTAACTTCTAGTTTCTCGTTAAGTGGTTCTTTCACAAGCTGAGGTGCCACCGCAACTGCATGACCAAATATTTCACTTCTCTTCTCCACTGGGTGATGTGCTATATTTCATTTCCATTTAGCACATGCTTTTTTTATTCGCAACCCACCAGTGCAACGATGTTCCAGGGATGTTGCCGACTGAAGGACTTGCAGCAGTTAAGGGCGATGACAACCACGAGGAAGATGATGAAGGAGCTGAGATAGGCCCACAGGTGTGACTGCACTTCCTCTTTGACCACACTGGAGAAGGTGAACACGCACACCACAGTGCAGGTGAACAGCAGCTGGATTGCCACAATGCTAAACACCTGTGCAGGAAAAGAGGAAAGTCAGCATTTTTTTAAAAAGGTAAAATTTTTATTACTAAGTAACTGTGCTGTGAAAACTAAAAAAAAAAAACATAAACAAAAAAACAAATAAAACTGTTCTGTATATGAGTGCTTTTCTCAACCTTAACTTACATTAACAGATAAGAACTAGTGCTCCAACAATATGAAACGTTTCCTGAGTTAGTCAGAGGTTGCACAGAAATACTAGAAGCAGGGGTGTCAAACATGCAGCTCGCGGGCCAAAACAGGTTCACCAAAGGGACAAGTCCAGCCCATAGAATGGTTTAACAAAATGTGAAAATTTCAGTGATGTCATAAATGTTTTTGATTATTCAGGTGATACCAACATTATCACACTCAAGTGAAAGGGTGTTAAAAGTTGAAAGTATTTTTAGATCTTGAGAAGTTATTTGTATCACAGAGTAAAATATTATAAATACTTAGTTCCTGAAAACTCTACGTAAGAAGAGAGTGTGCTTTTCAAGTCCCTGTGAACCGCAATGCACAGTTCAATTTTGTTTTTTTTCTATAGCACAAAATCACAACAACAGTCACCTTGATATTGTAACATAAAGACCCTACAGCAATATAGAGAAACCCCCCTATGAGCAAGCACTTTGCGACAGTGGGAAGGAAAAACACCTTTCTAACAGGAAGAACTGTACGGCAGAACCAGGCTCAGGGAGGGGCAGCCATCTGCCGCGACCTGCTGTGGGTGAGTGGAGGGAGACAGGACAAAAGACACACTGTGGAAGAGAGCCAGAGATTAATAATAACTAATGATTAAATGCAGAGTGGTGTATAAACACATACAGAGTGAAAATAGGTGCATGAAGAAGAAACAATCATGTGATACTAGTAGCCTTGGCCTATTGCAGGGTAACCAAGGGAGGGTTCAGGTACTTTAAAAGACCCTGGGAACCACAAGTAAGCCATCAAGAGTGAAGCGCTCTATTGGGGTTATATGGTACCATGAGAAGACAACATGGGGGACATCTGCTCTCTCTTTCTAGTCCCTTCAGAACTCTCACTGCAGCATTTTGGATCAGCTGAAGGCTTTTCAGGGAGCTTTTAGGACAGCCTGATAGTAATGAATAGAAATAATAAATGCATGATCTAGTTTTTCAGCATCACTCTGAGACAGGATGTTTCTAATTTTAAAGCTATTGGGCAAATGTAAGAAAGCACTCCTGCATATTTGTTGACATATCCTGGTCAATCACCTTCTGCCAATTTAGAATCACCAGTTAACGTAAATATGCATGTCTCTGTGCTGTGGGAAAAAGCCAGAGTACTCGGAGAGGACCCACACAGGCAAAGAGAGAAGGTGCAAACTCCACACAGAAAGCCCTCCACCGGATTCAAATGAGCTGCGAGGCAACAATGCTTTCATATTGTCCTCTATGTGGACCTTGAAAATGAGTTTAACACCCTGGTTTTCTAAAATCTGCTTAATTGTCTTCTGGAAGAAAATGAGGGAAAACTGCCTCCTTAATCTTCAGCATACCAGCCACAAAATACCCCTGCTCCCGCCAGCTGTAACATCTGAACACCATGTGCTGCAATCTCCAGTTCATTAAATCAAATTAATAGCAGAGCATTGCTGTTAAAACAGCTCCCTAAAAGTAAACAATGTTTGAAATACCCAACTTTTTCCACTCCAACGTGGCTGCTGTATAAATGCAGGCCTGACCAAAACATCTGGTCACTGTGTTGATGTGCATTATCATTACTTATGTTATTTTTAGTTTTATGTTTTATAATCACATGCCATTTGTCAGGGGCAAGCTTTAGGAAATTTTCAGAATTTTAAGAACAGTTATTACAATGTAATATTGCATGATTTCCATTCATGTACCATGTCCCAATTTAAATAAGTCCAAAAGCTTATTGTTGTGCTTGTGACATAAAAAAAGTAATTTCTTCTGTGTTTTAATTAAAATGTTTTTTTCTACACCTAGTTTTAGTTTTAAGTTTCATTCAGTAAACTTCTCTGATTTATTTTATAGTTCTGTGGAGGTAAAACCACTCATTACCACAACAAAAACAACAAAGTTTTGTGTTGTTACATCACACCAAATACTGTTTGCATCTTAAAGCAAATAATCTCACAAAGATTTTCAACATTCCTTACTTATTCTTGTAGTCATCAACCGAAATGTAATGTACAAACCTTTCTAACAAACCCTTTCCTCACAGTCTGATCATCAAAGGAAGACGAGGAGATCAGCGGACTCGTGTCCGATGATATCTCTGGGTTTATGTCAGAGAAAGACTCGTACTGTTGGGTGCAATTTGTCTCAGTTTTGGGTGAGTTGTACATTGGTGGGGCTCCAGAGTAGGGTGGAGGCTGCTCTCCATGGTAGGAATACGTGGATGATGAGGGGACATAAGAGCCGGGAGCATGTTGTGTTTCTTTGGAAGCCGACATTCTGGTAAAAACCGAAGGACAGTGAGAGTCAATGAAAAAGATGAACCGAATATAAAAGTGAACTTTTGAGCAAACAGCGGGTGTGAAACATGTAGCAATACAAGTGTAAAGTACTTGGTTTACAGAATTACAATAAAAACATGATGAAGTCACTAAAATCGGTAGAAATCGCTACAAAAAAAAAAGCATTTGTTCTGAGAAAGTGGTGGGAATTCAGAATAAGGACAGAAGTGTCATGCACAGCATTTCTTACATCAAATGCAGATTTTTAAAAACAACCAGGCTTGCTGCTGAGGAGTTGCCCAAGAATTCGAAACACTGAAAGTCAAATGTGGTCTTTCTTGGTTTGCGTTCAGCTTTTACCGTGGGAAAGCCAGTGTTGCATCAGCTGATCTAGGTTAAAAGATTTATGATGCCCAGTAAAACTGAATTTCTTTTAAACTGGATTTTCAATGTTTGGAAACTCTGCAGTCAAATGTATTGCTGCTTTCACCCTGTAAAAATCAGATATGTTGCCTTTACTTTAAAAGTAAAACACATTTTTTTGCCTCGCAAAATGAGAAGTTGCATGAACTTCATATAAGCTACTTAATTTAACTTTGTTATAAATAAACTGTCACTGTGAATGGGCTTGATTCTTTTTTCTTTTTTTTTTTTTAGAAAGCTAAGAGTAGTTGTACACAATATTTAGATGAAGTTTTGAGGGACAGAGAGCTCAGTTTTTGCCTCATGTTTCTGATCTGTTCATCAGTCAATTACATGAACTCTGGTTTTATTAACATTTGAATAGAAAATCTGAAAAAGAACATTAACCAGGAGTCATGCTGGCCTGTTAAACCTTTACTCTGTTTTTTGCTGCACAACACTGGAAATCATATCAGATCATATTCACAAGTCAAAACACAGCAAAAATATAATATTGATCACAACACTAGTAAATTAAGCATTTGAAGTTAAAAATGAACAGATCCATGGGTGTTTCTGCTTGGAAAGTGCTGAAATGTACCTTAATTTGATTAGATGACTAATTTAATTAAGTGAAACAAGTACAAAATAAGTAAACTGTAAAATGTGTATAAATCAAGTTCAATGTTCCTGTTTAAATTAAATGAGGACATCATTTGTACTTACAGTGTTACAACAGCAAACAAATAGTTGTTCTCTTTTACAGTAGGAGAACCACTGCTGTCAAGTACACAGGACCTACTGTGGTTTAGGTCAGTAATACAGTATAAAGTTAATACTCTTCCTACCTCTTTTGCTGGATAATTCCTGTGTCCACGAACAATAATAATTGCTCAGTACTTCATGTGATGTAGGTTAAAAAAGAAGCCTTTACTGGTGAGTGTTGAAGGGGTGTTAATGGAATGCAGAGTTTCACTTCCTACTAGTTTAAAGTGGTGAAACTGTCTGTTGGCTCACAGTGTTTAAAACTCCTTGGTTTCTTAACAGATCAGCAGCCATCAAAGTGTCCAGGGACTTCCCAGGATCCTCCTCAGTCTGACCTTCCAGAGTTGAGTGCAATGAAAATATGAATCTTTAATTGCACTGCAATACTCACAGTTTGCACTGTTTTTTTTTTTTTAGTTCAGTTCAGTTTATCTCTGTTTAAGTCACTGTCATTCATTCATTCCACCTTTCTCTACTGTTCTACTGAGTTTAAATTTTCACTGTCTTGATTGTCTGTACTTGTGTCTTGTTCCCCCAGCTGTTCCCACTTCCCTCACGTGTATAATGTCTTGTCCTTTCCCTTAGTCTTTGTTGTAGTTTGTGTGTATCATTCTCTGTGTACTTGCTATTTATGTGGATTTAGGTTTTGTCCCTGTTTTGGATTTGTTCCGTGGACTGAACAAAAGTTTACCGTTAGTTGTGTCATCCTGCATTTGCATCTTTCTCCTCATGAAATCCAGGGGCAACCATGCTTTTGAGGATGTAGCTATTGGAGTATGTATTTTAATTGGAGTTAGTTTTTAATTTTACTAGCTGTTTTTTTTTTTAGGAGACCTTATATTTCCTAAGACATATCAGGTATATTTTCAGGTTTTGTTTGGATCACTGCCTCTTTTCAGTTTCAGTTTTGTAATGTTTGCCCAACACCCACAGTGTGCTGATTTAGGGGAATCCATTATCTCCTCCATGGATGCCATGTTTCCTGTGAAAGTAGCTGTCACATACCTTCTAAAAATTCCCACCCCCACGCTTTAAAGTTACTTTTCTTTTCTTCGGGTCCACGTCTGCACAGAAGTTCACACTGAGAGTTCAGTGTTGACGTCGAACACAAAAGAGGAAATGGCTGAGGGGCATCATGTGGTAGAGCTGAAAGCTTCAGTGTACAGCTACTGAGGGGATGTTGTGGTTTTATCTATAAAAAAAAACAACAAAAAAGCTAAAGAACAAAGCATGCATTTAAATGCAGCAGTAATGTGTTATGTCCTTCCTGATTTTTAGATGTTAGATTCAACTCATTGTCATTGTGCACACAAGGTACACAACGAAATGATTGTTCCAGATCACTCATCCAGAGACGAGCATCCGCGGTCATGCAGCCAGAGACCGGCGCTACCGTTATACCGTTTATATTCGACTCAGAATAAAGTATAACTTCTAGTCTTGTCAGTGGACACAGGAGATAAAAACTGCATCCATACCTGTGTTATGATTCTGCTATCATCTTAGCTGCTGCTGAATCCTCTCACAGAAAACAATTGAGGACTGTTTGAGTGCCATGTTTCTCTCTGATAATGTCACCGATGTCTCTCTTTATATCTGAGTAAATTGCCCAGCTTGTAGGCTGCTTTAATTTTCATTCTATTACTAACCAGTCAGCTTCATTTTTAGTACAGCAACATCTTCAAATGTCTAAAACCCAAATAAAGTCACTTTACAGTAATTTAAAACAAAAGACAAACAGCAAATTCCTCACAAGGGAAACTGGAATTATCAAATACGTGACATTTCTGCATGAAAATGTGCAATAACAGAATAACAGAAATAACAGAAAACTGGTGAAAGTGATTTATTTTTCATTCCTAGGGTATATAACAGTAGAATGGGAGGCAGATCCTTCCACTTTCAGGCCCCTCTTTTGTGGAACCTCTTTTGTGGAAAGTTATGTTGCAGTACGAGTCTAAATCAGCTTTAATTTCAATGGTTGAATCAATACCCTAACCTAATAAAAAATGCTTAAAATTTGCTAGCTCTGCCTTGAATAAAGATTTTAAAACTTTTTTTAACCAATGTTTTAATTGAAATCATCTTTGCTGTTGTTTAGATCTTCCATAGATTTAAATTCAGGATTCTCTGAGTGCCGTGACTTTCACCTATAATGTCTCTGACCTGAACACAGTGTGCTCTGCTTTATGAAAACGCCCTCATTGTGCTGTCTGGCTCTCTCATCCAGGCTTAACTGCGTACATTTTGCTTTCTTTTTTCTTTTTTTTGGTATTAATTAACAGTAATGTAACAAGTCAGCAATGGATGTGAGTAATGAATGTGCATCAGTGTATTGCATAAGAAATTTCAGCTTCTGTTCCCTTTGAGCTGAGCTGTAGCCTCAGAAAGAGGAACTACTGTACCTTTCAGGACCTGAAATGTAAGTTGATTCAAACTAATTCTGAGTAAACTGTCCAATTATTAACTTCTGTGTCTTGCCATAATTATTATGAATCTATTACAAAGTAGTCACGTAACTGTGGCGTCTTCAAATGTCTATAAGAAATTCTAATATAATCACCTAAACTCACTGGTTCACTTTAGAAGAAACTAAAAGCAGCAAATTCTCCACAGTGGGGAAAAATTTCTCATTTTTGCATGAAAAATGACAAATACCAGAAACTTTTAATACCATCTGAATAATACTTTTATTTATTTACTTTGAATTACTTTTGCACATTGACATTCTTTTAAAAGTTTAATCCATCTTCATATTCCACCTTTATGTCATTTACAATGTTAGCTTATTTAGAGTTAAACCAAAGTCATCACATTTCTTTCTTTGATTATGCTACATCTAACATTTCTAATGTAGGTTTCATTAGAGCATTGGAGGGGAGGGAAGTTTTGACCATGAAATATTTAATTTCCTATATTCTGGTCAGTTTTATACACCTAACCTTCTAAGATTTGATCTATTGGAACATAATAAAATGTATCTGATCCTTACCGGGCTCCAAAATTATTTAAAGCCAACTTCAGATTAACAACAACAACAAATGTTACATGTCATTATTTTTTATTAAACAAAAACTAAGCAGAAGTGTGTGAACAACTAAGAATATCCATTGATTCAGTAGCTTGTAGAACCACCTTTAGCAGCAATAACTTGAAGTAATGTTGACTTTATCAGCCTCTCACAATGGTGCTTCAGTTCATTGAGGTTTGTGGCCATCTGTTTATGCACAACAGCATTTCACCCAGGTTGAGGTCTGGGCTCTGACTTGGCGATTGCAACGCCTTGATTTTTTTTCCTTTTTCAACCCCTTTTGGTTTCGCTGCTGTGCTTAAAATCTGTTGCATGACCCAGTTTCAGCCAAACTTTAGCTGTTGGTCAGATGGCCTCATATTTGACTCTAAACACGGTTGACTCAATGACTGCAAGGCGCCGATGCCGCGTCTGCAAAACAAGCCCAAATCTTCACCACTGTGTTTGACAGTTGGTATGAGGTGTTTCTGCTGATATGCTGTTTGTTTTTTCACCAACCCTGTTGCTGTGCATTATAGCCAAACATTTCCACTTTGGTCTTGTCTCTCTAAAGGATATCGTTCCTGAAGTCTTGTGGGTTGTTCAGATATATCTTTGCAAACCTAAGCCATGCGGTCATGTTTTCAGAGAACCTGTCTCTGGGCTTCCAGACAAGCCACACGTGTTCTGTCCTTTTCTAAATGTTCTGTCATGAACTTCAACATTTAACATGCTGAGGTCTGCAGAGTCATTTGAGAGTGTTGAGTTTCTCAGAGCATTGCACGGGGTAGGTTCATGCTGGGACATCCACTCCTGAGAAGAATGGCAGCTGTAGTGGATGTTCTCACACTTGTGAATAATTTTCCTCACTGTAGAATGATGGACATCAAATGTTTTTGGAAACTGCTTTAGAACCCTTCCCAGATCGATTGGCAGCAACAATTGCTTCTCTAAGATCCATGCTGAGGTCCTGATGTGTGAAACCTTAGAACTGAAAGAGGTTGCACTTCCTGACATGACTGTATACTGGAATAATGAGGCTCTGGTATTCTTCATTGGGTTAAAAAAATTTTTAAAAAAAAGGTTTAATTTTCCTAATGTAGTATTATCCCTACTGGCTCAGAACACAAACACAATTTCCTCATTTCCTCTTTTGGAACCAGCAGTTTGTCTGGTTCCCGTCTTGACTGAACAATAGAGATGTTCTGTAAACTTTTATGTATTTTGTTTGGAGAGGTAACCTGCTTAAACATGCAAGTGTCATATCAGAGATATCATTTATGAATCCCTTTCAGTAGCTCAGATGTGTTTCAGCAACATTTTTGCTCGTTCAACATTTTCTGCACATTAAAGACACCGCTGTTGCCTCTGGGGTTGACTAAAAACAAGAACACTGGTTTAAGATTAGTTAGCAAACAACTTCCTCCTCTTACTTATTCCTCACTGAATAATTGAAGCTCTTATTGGGGTGTCATGTCGCACGCATCCCTCCTAAAGTCTACACATATGCTTATAAGCACAAACAAAAAGAAACATTTTGACACAAACAAAAACAAAACACACAAAAAAACAGACAGACAAAACATCCGTCACACATATTTATTGTAAAAAATACATATAAAAACAATTTCTGAGACATACAAAAGATCAGATTAGAAACAGTATATTGAACAGATAAGGACAAAGCAATTTTCTTGAATTGTATTACATATTTACAATTTAATAAATAAAACAATTTGTTTGTTTTATACCAGAGTAAAGGCAGATTGTCCATATCTTGGGGATGCAGATACCACTGTGGTGACAGTTTCAACACATCGGTCTCTAATCACAGGGCACGCAGGGAAACGGCGCCCCTGTGATTCAAAAACCAAAGTCTTAGGAATAATTATACAAAATACCATCCTTGGTTGGAGAGGGGCTAGTTTATTGAGCGTTTCGCTAGCATTGGTAAAAATTGAGGTATTGCACCACACAGCTTAGAGGGGGTTAGAAAGTAAATCAAGAGTAACGTGGCGGTTCTGGATCGTCTAATCTTTATTGACAACCGAGCCTCCACTAACACCTCTCTGACACACACACAAACACGCACACACACACCCACCCTCCCAACCAAAGTATACAACATCATAACTTATCACCACGACAAATCTAACATCTAAATGATCAATGCACCTCGTCTTCTGCACCCCCCCCCCAAATAACACCCACCTAAACGCACAGACAGACTATTTTTGGCTTTATTTTTCTTTTCTCCAACACAAAAATATGAGAAACATGCAGATGGCTGCGCTCTAGTGGCGGGACAAATTGTAGCACCGCAGACTGCAGAACATCAGAGAACAGAAAAGAAACAGAGGCTGGGGTGAAAAGACCTGTGCACCGGGCTCACCTCTTGGCCAACCTCTAAACCGCCCCACACCACTGCAGCGCTAAGAGTTAAACGCCTTTAGAGCAGGCAGCAAAAGCAATCATTTACAATTTTTCTTTTTTGTTCTTTCCACTGGCCTGCATACAACCTGTATCAGACAGCATCTGTTGAGCAGCCTTACTGTTGGGCTTCCACCTCAACCCAGCCCTAAAAAAACACTACAAAAACCTGCTTGCACAAGAACCCCTTCACCAGGCAGAGGCAATCAACACACAAAAAAAGGCAAAGGAAAGCCATTTAACACATTAAGCAATAATCATGAGCACTGTGATAATAGNGCTTTTGCAATAATAAACCATCAGCTGTCCATAGCCTCCAGTGTTGTGAAGAGAGGCAGATACCACATGGTGTAAACATGCTCCGAAAATGCATCCGTCCCTTTATCCCTCCTCGATCTGGCATTTGTGTAACCAGATGGCGAAACTGTTGCCTGGTCCAAAAAAAAAAAAAAAAAGGAAAAAAAAAATTCCAGACTACACCCCAGAGTGTTTTAAGAGTGAGGACAGAGGATGAGGGAGGTTGGAGACACAGACTCAAACAGTTTTCAAAGTAGAATTTAACCATGTGAGCAGTCATGCTGCGTACCAAATACGTTCAACAGGATGGATGCAGAATGCAGTTAACCCGGTTGACAAAGCAGACTTCAGGGCAATTTACAGTAAACACACACACTTGAGTTTATAGTCATGCTCAGGACATATTCTGTCCCTGGTCATTAAGCGCGCACACAGACACACACACACACACAAAAACAATCTTACCCTGGACCTTATGCTGAAAAATAAAATAAGCCTGAGGGACAAAAGTGCACAATTGGTGCCAACACCAGCGCTACTACTGCCGTATAAAATACCTATAACCCTTCCTCAACACTCACCAAGTAGCAGCACATTAAACCCAGCGCTATCTAACCACTTACGAGAAACTGACCTACTGAAAATGACCTTTTTTCAAACAATAAGCCCCCAAGCATCCCCTGAAATGTTTACAGGTAACAGAGGAGGAAAAACACCTAATGACGGCAGCCCCCATTCACCAAATACAAGTCCTCAACCTCCAGCTCGGTCAAAATAAAGCAATGTTTATGTGGTAACAGTTCGCGCTTTCAGTGTGAGGTTGGTTCATTTGGGGTGAGCCGAGAAAGAAAACATTCATCTGATGTACGACATGGAACGATAATTTTGTTTTTGCAAAATACTTGATAAAATAAAGAACCCCGATTCAGAGGGAGAAAAAAAAATACACAGGAGAGGATCCAGAGTCACAAGACCATTTTTTCTTTTCTTTTTTTTTTTTTAAATGCGTATCCCCCCCCCTCCCGCATCCAGGTTTAAGTTGATTCTGGGATGATTATATTTATACATTCCACCGTTTAAAGCCAAGTCCACAGAATAAATGGGGAATGCCACCACTTCTGTTCCAACAGGGGTCTCGACCACAGATTTTTAACTGTTGGGAGGAGTTTGGCCTGAAATGGTCAAGTTCAAAGGGACCGATCCCAGCGGAGAGCATCAGGTGTCGCCATGTGTAGCTTCCTCTTAGGATCGCCTGTTCTCCGCTCAAATATTTGTAGTTTGTGTACGAGTGACAGCGGGCTTTTGTTTGTTCAATTACACATTTTTATTGGGACTTTATTCAGATTCAGTGTAGTCTCCTGTGAGGACAGAAAAAGACATGAAGAGAAAGGAAATTAATACAGCTTACAGGGATTGTGTCTAAATGCAGCAATGATGGGCAAAATGTGGAAATCTGTGTCACTTCTACACACATTTTTTAGTATGTTATCATCAATATGATGTGGCAAAAATCACATAAAATAGTGTATTCTAAGGCAACAGTTTTTTGTGCTCCCAGCATCTAGTTCTAGCCTTGTGCTCTTATGAATGTCGGGGCTAATATTCACGTGAATGTCGATGCAGTTGCTCTGATTTTTAAATCACTGTGTTACGGTTACAAATTTTTAAAGACCTGCAGCAGTTAGTTAATAAATCAATAAAGGGACCCTCAGGAAATTAATCTGTATACCAGACTGGCATTCTACAGAAACTCTTGACATTTATCACACACAATAGCAAGTCAAGAAAGCAATCATTATATCAGTCAATAATGGTATGAATTAACAGTCGCTGCTCTTTTGTCTTATGCCTTTTTCACGCGTGAGCTGCAGCTCTGATCTAACCACACACTTCACAATTACAACCAATACGCCAACAACTTTAAAGCATTTATTGACCAGTAAAGTGCAAGAAGTGTTTTTGCTGATGTGCTCGCTCTGCTATCATCTCACTTCCTGTTCCTGTTGCAACACACAGTGGTGCTTATCTGTAGTTCGATCTGTGTAGCTCGACCAATTACAAACATTTACATAGTGAATAATTTCATAATGTAACCTGTACGTGCTTAAATTCATAGCATTCGCTCAATGTGTCTTTAGGGATTTCTTAGCTCAGCTCTTAGCTGAATCTCTAGCAGCTTTCACCAAGGGTCTCACCAGCACTTTCCTGCACAGTGTCTTATAACAGGGAAGGGAACAACAGCGGAGTTCAGCGGGAATGGGAGCAGTGCAAAACAACCCCATCGAAGATTGGAAGAAAAGAAAAGAAGAAAAAAAAAAAAAAAAAGTCACAGCATGAAAAGTTGAGACAGTAGCTGCAGTGGACAGTTTTCATTGTTTTTAAACACTTTCACTTTAGCTCTTTGTATGTTATAACTTCACACTTCTCCACAGCACGCTGACAGACCAACAACAGCACAAGAAAAGAAGTCCACAGACTGGTTGGCCCACGTATTTTGTGCACTGTCTCCATCAAAACTAGACGCCCTCTACAAGTAGATGGGCAGCCCAGATTGCCTGTGCGCTACCATTGGTCCTTCATCAGGTTTGGTTGAATGTACCTGAGTCGGGTTGGTCACGGCGTGGAATAAATGTGACCCCATGAGTCAATCGAAGGGATGTTCAGGACAGCAAGGCTTCACCTTTGACCAGGAATCAATGCAGCTGCAGGGAGACAGAACACACTGAGAATGCAGAGACACCAAGACAATACACTCACTCATCAACTCATGTTAATGTGGGAGAAGCCTGAAGGTCTGCTGTGGTTGTGGTGTCTCCTACAGACCTAATCCACTCACTGGAGGTGTGAAACCTGAATAAATGTAAGCACCTAAGATGGCGCCTAAACCCCCACTCCCACCTTACTTCAGGTGACGTCAATAGGTCACATGATAGGGTGGGGGGCAAGGTCACACAGTGGATTCATCCAAAAAAAACCCTGGTGGTAATGACTCACACCTTTTTTCACGCTACTCCACAGCTCGCTGACAGACCAGCAACAGCACAAGCAAGAGAAGTCCACAGTGTTGTTTACGCCTTCACTGTTCTTTGTCCTTTGGTTGCCTTTTCTTCATTTCCCTCTTTATCTATTTTTGTAACTTTGCAATATTGGAAAACTTTAATAAAGAAATTAAGAAAAAAAAAAAAAAAAAAAA
>JASGAU010407976.1:0-45560 GCA_030220045.1 Australoheros facetus
AGCGTAGCGCACTTCCGGTTTTTCAAAATAAAATACAAGATCGATAAAATTCACATACATATATTGAAAAATAAAATACAGCATTAGAGAAGAAATTAAACAATATTATGGTGCATTCTTAACTCCGTTACACCTGTCTGTGGATTTTGGTGTCAGGGAAGTTGGAGTGAGCCATGGAGCTGTGGCTGTGGTCCAAGCAGAATTGGGCCCGATGCAGGTGTGGCCTCCAGTGGGATACCCTGGGTGAGAAGACTGTTTGCTGCAGTGGGCTGAGAAAATTAGTGTGGGACTGGAATGTATGCATGATGCATAGCTGGACTGCAAAATTTACCTCTGTTTTTAGTTTGTGTTGCCTTTGCCCTCTGTTCATTTTTTTTATTGTAAATGAATTGCATGTTTGACAGTTTATCGGTTCAGTGTACCCTTTGGCTACCACCTATTTTTGTGCTTGTGTTTTTTTTGTTTTGTTTTTTTTAAAGCTGGTCTCCGCCTGATTTAATTGAATACCCCTTCTACCACTTAACACATATGTCACTAGTCACTTTTTGGGGGGAAAAGTCGCAGGAGGGAGGNGCATTAAGTCGCTAAATTGGCAACCCTGAACTCAAACACACACACACTCTGTGCAATACCCACATCTATGTGCAATATTTATATCACTCATACTGAATAATATCTATCGCGCCAATAATGTTCAATATCCAATATTCATCCACTAGTGCAATACTCGCCGATCTTCATTATTGTATTATATACTTATTTTATTCTTTACAATTACATATTTTTATAAATTTTATGTATATTTTTAGAAGTTCTATTTTATATTTCCCTCAACTTAATGAATCAAATCTGGATGATCTTCTCAAACTAGACCCCAAACAGCAATCACTTGTCTCTAAAATTTATAATATTTTCTGATGATGCTCATCACACTACAAGGATTAAAGACACCTGGGAACAAGAGGCGGGTCTGACTTTGGCTGATGGGATTTGGCCATAAGCACTCTGCACAAGACCAAGTTTTTTTTTTTTAATAATAATAATGCATTAGTCTTATATAGTGCTTTTCTAGCCACTCAAAGATGCTTTACAATTTCATGCACACCTCAATCATACCTGGTGGTGGTAAGCTACTAATGTAGCCACAGCTGCCCTGGGGTAGTCTGACAGAGGCGTGCCTGCCAATTTGCGCCTACGGCCCCTCCGACCACCACCAAGCACACAACCACATTCACACTTAGGCAATGTGGGTTAAGTGTCTTGCCCAGGGACACAATGACAGCATGCACCCAGACGGGGACTCGAACCAGCCACCCTCCAGTTACAAGGTGAGCACCTGCCCACTGCACCACTGCCACCCTTTAAAGATGCCATTATTCTAAGGCTAACTTGTCAAGGATATTTCCAGGCTCTGTCGATATTTGTGACCGGTGTTGTGGCTCTCCCTGTCACCTCGCACATATGTTCTTGCTTTTGCACTGGAAGGCGCCCCAGCCACCCTCCACTACACATTGGATTAACGAAGTTATGTCATCTCTGAAAATAGAGAAAATCAGATAGCCAAGATGTGGCTTACCAAACCAACTTAATAGTAAATGGCAAGGTTTTTTGGACAGCTTGAAGCCAGTCCCTTAGCCCCTTCTCCCTAATAAAAAAAAAAAAGAATGAAAGTGACTTTCTACTACATAACATGGCATTAAACAGGAGAGGCCCTCCTATCTCATTGCACTGTTGCCAACTTCTCAGCAAGGAAAATAGCTATTGGCTGTCCTAGAAGTCGCTGTATGACATCATCACCTAATTTCCATAATTGGTAGTGTAGTCGCATTCGAGGATGTAGGAGAGAGGAATAACATCTTTGAAGAGACAAAAAGTGAATAAAAACACCCTAAATATGTTTAGAACTATAGGGCTGGGCGATATGGACCAAAATAATATCTCGATATTTTTTACCCGAATGGCGATATACGAACTATATCTTGATATTTATTCTTCCCAAAGGTAGAAACAAAAAGGCACCTCTGAGTCAAAGCTACATGTCCCAAATGTCACACAGACACTTTTATTAACATTTGTAGATGTACAGGAGAAATTGCACAAAAAACAAACAAACCACCGGCATATTTAAATAATAATGACGCATATTTAAATAATAAATTAATGCTTTTTTCCTTCATAACAAAATTTTGTTATGAAGGAAAAAAGCATTAATTTATCGCAGCTGTGCTCTTAAAATGTAAACAAAAGATACAGAGCAAAAACAGCAAAAGGCTGACTGATTCTTTAAAGAGCCAGTCTGCAGTGAGATAGACTTCACCACAGTGCTTCCTCCTGTGTAAGAGAACAAACGTGTAAACAGACTGAATTAACAAACTTCCATCCTTCAGTCAGCAGGATTTTAGCCAGCTCAGTAAATCCACTGACACATACGCTGACGTATCATAATAACGGGCCCACCGGCTCAATGCGGCCTAGTATCCACCGGCTGGATGACGAGGACACGAACAGACCCACTTCCGCTATTAGGGTCACGTGACTTACGGTGCACACAGTCCCGTCGCCAGATCTCAGTCTTAAGTGGGGCTTATGAAATCTAACAGGGGGGCACCACTATTATTAGCTTGATTAGTGATCTGGCTTGGGTGGGCGGGCCAGGGCGGGCCCAAGCGTATCAGTGGGCGGGCCCAGCCCCCTAGGGCCCGCCCATAGCGACGGGTCTGGGTGCACACCAACAGCCAGGTACTCTCTCGGGGGTCCGGGCGATGCCAAAGCGTCTGAACGGACGCAGTACGAAGGCTGTGTGCACACGAAACACGGCGATAGCGGAGGATTTCAGGTTAACAAAAAACTCTCCAAGGTACTTGGGGTCTGAAAAACCGCTAAATCTAGCGACAAAGTCACTAATGTGGCAACACTGTCTCATTGTACGTTATGTATAACGACAAAGGCATTCTATTCTATTCTATAACCTGGACACAGCATGTATTTACTGTTACTAGGCAACGGTTGCTATGCAAACGGNGCTATGAATACATCAAAGGTGGTTACAATGTTCCGAGATCAAAGCACTCAAAGTTCATTAGAAGTGATGTCATTATTTAAGGATTTAAAAAACACATAAGTACAAGCAAACCCAACAGAGCAAACCTCAGTCGAACCTCTGGAGAGAAAAACAGAACAAACCGTTTTGTTTTATTTAGCAGCAATACAAACGCAATACAAAGACTATGAACAAAGGAAAAGGACAGCTAAAAGCTAAAACTGCATCAAGCAATGGTGAAGCAGCAGCACGACAAGAGCAAGCTGCTAACCTAGAAATGAGGGAAAAGAACTCAGTTGAAGAGTTCTCTGAAAATCAAGATAAAGAGATGGAAGATTGTGGAGGAAGCAAGGCTTCATCAGACACGGGCGGAAAAGAACTTGGTGCTAAGTGTCAGCTTTCCTGTGCTGAAGACAAAACAGCGCTGTGTGAGGACATTTTACCACAGCCATCAGGAAACCAAACAGACACAAAATCACAGTGTGAGAAGGTAACCTTTAAAGAAAAGCCCAAAATAAAAGTTCCAAGAGAGCCGCAGGGAAAAATGGATGGACAAAAAAAGAAGGCGAAATACAAACACAATGAACGTATTCAGCCTGAAAAACAAAAACAGTCTGAACCATCCGAGACTGCCACAATAAAACAAGTAAAAAGACGACAGACATATGCTGAATATGCGTCAGTCAACCGTGCAACAGCAGGACGGGAACAGCGCTCTAAAAATGAAAGTCTGCTCGCAAAAAAATACCTTCCTCCTCCACCACCTCGTCAGATTGGGACAAAAGTTCCCAACCGTCCTCCCATTTGTGCCACCAAACGGGTGCCCAAGGGAACAGGCATTCGATCAGATTCCAAAAATGATTACGTTCTTGTTCCACCGTATGCACCTCGCTTGTATTGAAGTTCAATACAAGCGAGGCCCGCCCACCCAAGCCAGATCACTAATCAAGCTAATAATAGTGGTGCCCCCCTGTTAGATTTCATAAGCCCCCCTTAAGACTGAGATCTGGCGACGGGACTGTTTTGAAGGATGGACTTACAACAGATGCCGATATCCATTATGTAATATTTACATATATACGTGTGTGTAAATTTACACACACGTATATATGTATATATATATATGTATATATATATATATGTATATATATATATATATGTATATATATATATATATGTATATATATATTAAATTAATTTTACCCCCAAGCGGTCAGGCTGCCCCTGCCTGATCCTGGTTGTGCTGGAGGTTTCTTCCCATTAAAAAGGGAGTTTTTCCTCCCCACTGTTACTGAGTGCTTGCTCACAGGGGGGGTCGTATGATTGTTGGGGTTTCTCTCTCATATTCACAACAACAGGTATAATGCAATAATGTTGTTGTGAATTGTTGAGAGTTGTGGATATCGGCCTTTATAAAATAATAAATAAAATAATGTAATAATTGCTATCAATAAAAAAAAAATCACAATAAAAGCAGTGACTACAGTGTTATCCATTCATTCTATTCCGCATGATTACAGTGGAATTAATCAAATTCCCCAAACTATAGAATACTAGACTGATTTTCTTTTCTCTGATATGGTTGCCTGATAGGTTTGACAAACTAAACAATCATCTTGTGGCTAAACATTTCAACAATTTAAACAATTCCACTCAAATCATTCAGCTTTCAGCATTCACACTGCAGTTTCTTCGGGAAATGCATTGTCCAGTTTATTTATTTATTTTATATAATCCTATTTTAAGATTTGCAGCTTATGGCTGTGAAATGAAGAATACAAACAGTGGTGTTTGTTTTCTCCATATCTCCGTGTACTTAAGGAGGGACACAAAAACGCTGGAGAACACCCAACAAGTACTTCCAGGGTCTGTAACTCTGGCAAACAAAAAAAAAAAATCATAATATGAAGTTTGTGAAATAACCAAAGTTGCTGTAGCCAAAATATCAGCAGTTTGTGCAGCAGTCAGGTAGGAGACACTGGTTGATTTTACATGGAATGTCCCATATAGCAGTTTCAGTTACAGGCAGTTGTGAGTTTAGCATGAAACATTCAAATATAGCTGTTCTGTGGTTTATTATATTTAATCTCGACTGCAGAGGTCTTGTTCACTTAAACAATGTAAAAACAGCATGAAGCAGCCAAAGCCGGTAAAACAGTGTGTGAGCAAACAGTCCTCATTCAAAGTCAAATGCAGTGTGCAGTTCTTTTAAAATGACACAGATTAAGCAAACAAATCAGTGCAGATAAAAATTCTTTATGCTGCAATCCATCACTTAAAAACAACAAACTTCATTATAATTTATTAATAGCTAAAGAAGCCATTAACAGTATTAATAATGAAAAAGAACGCAGGTACAAGGTGCCTCATAGTGAGTCTGATCATTCACTCGATGATGGAGTTTCAGCTCGCGGTGCGGTGAAACTGTCAGTGTTATGAGTTGAGTGTGAGGAGTCAGGACCCAAATGTAGGCTGAGTTTAACTGGGGGCCTTGATCTGACGACAGTGATTTCTTTGAACCGCTCTGTTCCCAGGCTGGATTGATTGTACAGCATTCATATTTAACGAGTTTAAAAAACAGGAACTTAATTTAGAAGTTTCTCTACCCCCACACAGGCTTCATATTATACATCATCCATATCTACATACCATCAAATCTTAACTGCTGCTTTTGGTTAATTCTTGAATATATCCAGCAGAGGGCAGCGGAGTTTCAGAGTTCCTTTGAGCTTATGATCCATCCACAATGAAGTCAGTTATATTCTGTCACACTTTCATATCTTTCATCCATGGAAGGACTTCTGATATGTCTGTATAGATGTTGGGGACATCCAGAGAGTCAATCGCTGTTAAAGAAACAACACCAAAGAGCGGCCAGCCCGTGAGGAGCAAAGATTCAGTAATTATGACGCTTTTACTACATTTCATATTTACTGTTACATTGTGGCTTTTGTCTTCCCTTTGGTTTTGGTGCATTAATCATTAGTCTTTTTATGTCCACGTGAGCTTTCATAGACAGAAATAAATAAGTCAAACTTATGCAGACGCACGTGTGCAGGAATTGAGTTAAATAATGCAATTCATACACTAATACGATCAGTATCACAAACCTAAATATAGATGTATTAGCCATTTTATCAGGCCATTAGCAGGCAGTGCAAAAGGCCAAACATAAAGCTCAAGAAAAGGAAAATGAAAACGATAAACTTCCTGCAACCTAAAACTTCAAAAAATCACTAGAGCTGGGAAACACTGGGGTGGAGGAGACAGCAGCTATAAATACACAGGAGGGTGATTAGGGGAAGTGGGCACAGCCAGGACAACGAGACAACTGAACTCAGTCGTGGAAGCAAAACTAAAAGCGAAGCACAACCAACAATTAACTCACAAAATAAGGCAGGAAGTGTAAAAACTAAAGGGGAAAACAGACACATGAAGCAACTCAACTCAAGAGGAGAGAACACAGAGGCCAAATTACACCTGAAGCCAGCGGGAACAAAATGAAATACACTGAAGGATATATGAAGTAAATATAAACATTAAACAAACCAAGAATCAACAAAGCCTGAAAGTCCCAAAAACTCAAAGACGCTGGACAAACTGACCCAGGACCAGGAGTTCTTTGCTGTGAGCGATTTATCCACAGTACCAACTTCACTATCATAGAAAAAAATTAAGTTTTTATGTTACTCTGAATATATAGCATATATGTAACTACTGTAACTCAATCAGAAATTGATTTACAAGATGTTTGATTGCTCGCATATCATCACAGTATGCAGCAGGGACCACAAAGGCCTCAGTGACCACAAATCCTCCATAAAGCTGTCCATAGTCACTCTGCACTGAGGCCATGTGCAGCACACCCAGAATATTCAGGTTTATCCCTGGGTTTGAGCCCCTCTGCTGGAAATGAGTCAGATTCAAAATGAAGTCAATGCCCTCTAAACTGGTTGGAATCAAGATCTGGAGTTGTTGCTGATTCATCCCAAACACGCATCTCAAGGACCTGAGAAAAACATAGACACCAAAATATCCCCACAAAACTTCTCAGCTGTCTTCTGACAGCATCTTTAAAAGATATCAGATATATCAGCGTAGTTACACCTCAAGCTCCTGTTGAAAGAAGCAACACCATATACACTTCATATGTATAGATAATAGTCTAATTAATGTGCTGGGCTGTCAGTGATGTTGGTCCAAATAGAAATTAAAGGTGCTCCAAGGGCTAAACATGGGAAACCAAATGGTGACGGGAGAATCCGTGGATGCTGCTCACAGCTCAGCCGAAGGGCAATGAGGCGTCAGAGAGCTGCCAGTGAGACTCTTTTTTTTCTTCAGGTTACATATTCAGATTAGATTTATTCTTTTTATTTTGCTGTATTTCTATAATTCATGCTTCTTTTTTTTAAAAAAACATTGAATGCAACCGTAACTATTGTGGCGTTATGATGTCAGCTAGCCTGTCATCAGAGGTCACAAAAGTGCACACACTCTTTATACTTAAGTAGAAGTCCAGATGCTTATGCTAAAAAATACTCCAGTAAAAGTTGAAGCACTGCTTCAACTTCTTTACTAAAGTAAAAGTATGCAGGCTCTGAAATGCACTCAAAGGAAGAAAGTAAAAAGTATCTTTTTGGAAGACATTTCTACCAGCTATTTTTGCACAAAACTAAGTGGACTTCTTACTATATTAATATAATAATAAAGCAATAATAATAAAGAGAATACACAGTTTATTATTACTTTGCCTCAGTCAGGGTTTAAAGTAGGAGTCACCTCAGTTTGTTTTGTGGGACATTTCACAGTATTAAAAAACACGTTGAATCATATACAGATCCGGTATCTGATTTAAAAAGGAGGTTTCTTTAAACTTCCCCGAGCAGTCCTTCCCTTTAAATCTAACCTCTGCTTCCACTCCGGCCCTCCTCCCTCCATCTTTCTCCACCTCTGAGGGAACTTCTCCCTCATCCTGCAGCTCGCAGATACACTGTATGACAAACCGCACACAAACACTTTGTGCGTTTGCTGATATTTGTTGAGCTGATAGAAAAGGTACATTTGAAATGACCTAAGGCTCCCTTTATGCTCGCTCTTCTTCACCACAGCTTATGGACATCTGCACGTGTCCCAGTGTTCTGCCACACAGTGATTTCCCATGTTTCTGAGTGTTTTCTATGCCACAGCTCCACATGACAGCGCACGGGCGTAGTTCAGGTGCAGACAGCGAAAACACGTGAATATGAGTGATGCCCGTAGTTTGTATTGTATTGTTTTGTAGCGTGTCATGAATTGTAGAACAACAAGCATCGTTCATCATTTTACACACTTTTAAGTCGCAATTTATTCATTTTTTGGATGTTATTTTCTCATACTTTAATGACACATAAACATCATTTATACATTTAACATCAGTTTATAAGTTCTTCATTGTCTGGAGTATAATGCAGTGTTCATAATGCATGACATGTAGTGCCACACATTTAAGCAGCATTTAAAGTTCGATTCATTATTGAACAATGTGGTTAATGGTTTCAAATGCTTTTGTTTAGACAGTTTTTGTCATTGTCCTTTAAACAATCCTAAAATTTAACTTGATATCCAAATGTTTCTTAGTTTCAAACTAGTCAGTCTAATTGTTTTTCCTTGTTTAGTCGACTAAAAAAATTAGTTGCCAGCAACATCTCTAGTTTCAGCATTAAAAGTTTGGTTCTGCTCTTGATATCGTAGATTTGTTTACAGTGTGTGTTTGTTTGTCCTGTTTCATTAAAAGTTTATTTGTTAAACAAAAGTAAGAATGTTTTTTTAACAGGACAAATTCACACAAAAAAAAAAAGTTATAAAATTTAGCATAAAAAGATTGAAGACAAAAAGGCTTCTCAGCACATAAACCATTAATATTTGCTCATGTAGGCTATAATATGAGGCTACAAATGATAAGAGCCTTTTGGGACCCCAAAGAGCTGGCTCATCTTTGGGAGCCGAGTCTAAAGAGCTGGCTCTCTGAAAAGAGCCAAACTTCCCATCACTAGCCCATTCCCCTGATAGCTCCTCGTGACAATAATCACCCTCTATACTTAAGCAGGTTTTTTACAGTGCATTGATTTGACTGCACCATGCATTTTCCTGGTGATACCTTTAGGCACTAACCACCTTCTGCTCTTAGAACAGGGTCTTGTCTGTGGCACCTTTGTGCACTAACCACCTTCCATATGTTAACAGGCTCTTATACTGCATTCTTCTGGCTGCACCTTATAGCAGAAATCATCATCCGTACTTTGGGGAGGTTTATGTAGATTGTGTCTTGCGGCACTAACTGCTCTACATACATCAGGCAGGGCCTTGTTGGCTGTGCCTTGTGACACTAACCGCCCTCCATAGCCGGACAGGCTCTTACAGCACATTCCTCCAGCAGCACCTTTTGGCACCAATCACTCTCTATACTTCTAGTTCTTGTTGGCTGTGCCTTGTGGCACTAACTGCCCTCCATACTGTGAGCAGGTTCTTGTGCACTAACTGATCTCCATAGTTGACGGCTCTTACAGCGCATTCCTCCGGCGGCCCCTTTTATCCTCGGAGTTTCGGCCCTAGCGGAGGAGTCCAGCACGGCAGCTCTCTCGGTTTCCTGTTGAGTTTCCCTGTTTCAGGGACAGGAACTCCCTGCTCTGCTTCTCTCCCCCGCCCATGATAATAACACGGACCGAGCACAGGATAGGATTCTTGGATTAAAGGCGTCTAAAGTCGAGACTTCTAGGATCGTGGGAGGGATAACTTCCCGGCTTTATGGCGCTGTAGTCGGGTTATAAAGGCGCAAGTTTTCCCTGCGAACCAACAACACCGGGTGAGTAGAAATGATTGATCGCGGAGTTGGTTTCCAGCTAAGTCGCCTACGGCTGGGAAAAGAAAAAGTTGTGCTGCTTTGGTTTGGGTGTTTTCTCCGTACTTCGGCTCTGTGCGGTAAAAACGGCTCTAAGCCCGCACGGATCCGAGGATAAGCCGCTCTGGGAGGGGAACGGCTTGTTGCAGAGCCGTTTTCCTGCTCGCAGGCCCGAGCTGTGACTAATCTCAGGCCACGGCACGGAGGGCCGTTTTAACCGCAGAGTCGTGTTGGAGGTAGGACTGTGTGGGAGTCTCACTCACTCCCACTTTAATCACACTTTGAGTCGTCGCTTCTTTAACTTGGAGATTTTTATGTTAAACTAAAGCCTGGACTTCAGAATGAGCCCGCGGGGTGTGAGAGCCGCGGTCAGAGGTTAAAAAAGTCAAAGTTAGTCGCTTTGAAACTTAAAAGCAGCCGAGTTTAAAACGGGAAACTTAATATTCGCTTATTTTTTTTCTCGAGTTCTTCTTTTTGTTTGTTCCTTTGGGAATTACAGCCGGGAGAGATGTGTTCAGGAACCATCTGTATTATCCCGTGTCCTGATGCTGCATTCACGGTCCAGTAAATCCCAGCTCGTCAGCCGTTGAAGGAGTATCAGGGCCACATTAACAGAACATATTTTAGTGAAGTATGTTTGTTTTAATTTGGCATTTTGAGAATTAAATCCACTGTGTTCATATGCTCAAAAAGAAATCATCTCCTGGCTACTCAAACTGATGCTGAAGTTTCATTTTCATATTCTGCAGAGACGGTGCACAGTAGGGCTGGGCGATATGGACCAAAAAGAATATCTCGATATGTTTTTAGCTGAATTGGCAATATACGATATATATCTCGATGTTTTTTTTCTTCCCAAAAGGTATAAACAAAAAGGCACCTCTGAGTCAAAGCTGCATGTCCCAAATATCACATGGGCACGTAGATGTACATGAGAAATTGCTCAAAAATAAACTATTGGCATATTTAAATAATAACGCTCCTCAAATAAATCAATGCTTTTTATTCCCTCCATAACAAAAGACTCAGCTGGGCTATTAAAATGTAAAAAAATGTAGACTTTTTGGGAAAATAAATCGCTGGGTGTGTCTGAAAAGCCGCTTAATCTAGCGACAATGTCGCTAAATTGGCAACACTGCCATGCTGTCACTTCCTGCCAATCCCATTCAAATTCATGTTGAATAGTAGTTTATATAGCAGCTTATAGCAGAAGTCTGCAGAGAGTTGGTCAAGAGAAGGACATTAAATAATTTGAAAGGCATTAGATATACTGTGGGACACAGTGGAGATAAACGCATTGGGAAAACGTGTTCTGGTCTGATGAGGCCAAGGTTGAACTTCACCCCCGTGGTGAAGCACAGAGGTGTCAGCATCATGCTTTGGGGCTGTTTTTCTTCAGGTGGAGCCGGAGCTTTAGTGAAGGTGGAGGGAGTTACAGTTTGAAATGCAGGTCATTTTTAGCACACAACCTTCAGGCATCTGTTAGGAAGATGAGGCGGGGTTTCACCTTTCAGCTCAACCACGACCCAAAGCTCAGATTAAAGGTTTGGAAAGACCCACAGCCCAGACCTGAGTCCAGCTGGAGGTCTGTAGGGGGACCTGAAGAGGGCAGTGCACAGGAGACGCCCTCACTGACAGACTCGTACCCAAAAACACTGAATGCTGTAATAAAATCAGGTGTTTCAACACAGTTTCTGTTTAAGGTGCTCATATTTATGCAACCAGGTTAATAAAGGTTTGCGTGTTTATTTCTGCCTAAATGATCTCGAGGTGTATTTCAGTTGAGTTGTGGAGGGTAAAGGTCACATTAGAGGTGGAAAAAGTCCAGCTGTGATTTCTCTTGGCCTCAGTTTTTTTTTTTTTTGCATCCCAAAAACCTGCCATTGTAATAGGGTGTCAGTCACAGTTATTTCATATGGTTCCACTTCAGTGATTTTATTGGACTTATTGAATTGTGCAGCTCAGGTCTGTTTGTTGGTGCCGGTTTATGATGCAGTGACTCCTTCTTTGAGCTGGTGGTTTAAAGGATGGTGGTTTAGATTAACTTTGTATAGAAGGGCAGCTTTCTAAAGCCATTACAGGGGTTTTTCTGGGAATATTAAAGCTAGTTTAGTATGAGGTAATGTTTGCACCGCTGCATCTCAGTAAAAATTGAATGATGTGCTTTAGTTTCTGTTTGCGTGCTGCCTTTGACTCGGGGAAGCCACGGCATTCACGCTAACGCTGCACTTACATAAAACAAGGACACAAACTTTAGCTGAATTAAGAAAATAAGAAATCTATATTTTTCCATTAATCGTCCCCCTTTTGCCCTTTGCGTTCTTAGGAAAAGTAAGTAGAATCAGCTGCCCTGTTTGTCACAGCGATGACGCTGCTCTTGATTCAGTTATTTACATATTGGCGTATGATTGAAACCAAGGAAGGAAGGAGGGTGAGAGGGTGATGAGGCATGAAGATAGCGTGGGTTAAACCACATCTGTTGCTGTTTTGGTGAAAATTTGTGTTTTATTTCTGTGGTCCTGTATGCCTTTATGTAACACACCTCAAGTAATAGATTACAGTGAAGTGTGCACACCTTAACACAACAGGAAGCCACTGAAACTGAGAGGTTTGTGGATTTATTAGCTTAACTTTAGAGGATGTGGATCTGTTGGAGCTCTTAAGACTGAATCAGCTTGAATTATAATGAAAACAGTTTGGCTTGTAAAGGTAGATGAGTCAGTGGGGTCTGCAGTTTGAGGAAAAGTTGTGCAGTGATTTATTGAAACGTGGAAATGCAGCACATGAGGCAGAAACAGAGTTTGTACAGTCGGTGTTTGTGTGAGCGCCTCTGAGGCAGCTCTCTGTCCTCTCAGTCTGCAGGAACAGTTCTCCAGGCCTCTTGAAGGACATTCAGAGCTCTTCTTTGGATGCTCCTGCCTTTTCTTCTGCTCTCTCAGATGTTGTTGCATGTTGCATCAAAATCTGATGGTACTTTTCTCCAGAACTGTATCAATTTTGACGAGATCTCAAACACCATTGGCTGAAATGCAGCACCAAACCACGACAGAGCCTCCTCCGTGTTTCACTGATGGCTGCAGACCTCTCTCCTGACCTCCTCCATACATATTGATGATGATTTGAACCCTTTGGTTCATCACTCCCTCGACCTGTTGCCACTGACTTTCAGTGCAGTTCTTGTGGAATGGGACGTGCTTCAGCCAAAAACCGAAAGACCTTCAGAGAGCCTGAAACTGTTGCTCCAGACTACAAATGTCAGTTTAAAAATGATGATCGGATTAGATCGTCATTTGCAGAAACTAGTTCATCTCATCGCGTTGACAACACTAAACAACACTCCAGCTGGAGCTCAGTAACGCTCCTGTTTCAGTTATACTGAAGTATTGAACAGTTATCATAAATGCACACATTAGTGTTAGCCTCTTAGCCACAAACTCAGTCTCAGGGCTCACGAGCTAGGATATCAGGAGATCAGAAGGCAGAGCCGGTCCGGCCCGCAGAGACGCGAGGATCGGCGTGGTTGGGTCAGGATGTGAGGAAACATCACACCTCCTGCTCTGACTGATGAATCTGGACTGATTCTGCACTGATAACCAGCAGCTGGGTGTGCTAACCTGCAAAGAGTGTTCAACTGTTTTCACACCTCTGTCATGAAAAACAACTCTGACTTCCTTCAGGCTGGTACCGTTTCATGCACCCAGCTGACGAATCGCAGGAGTGGAGCGGCGTCCGATCGCAGCTGTGTTGTGTTGCCTGGTTGCCATGTTTGGGGCCGTGTGAGGCTGATGTTGTGCAGAGTTTAGATCGCTGCTGCTGCATCTGTTTTTACTTGACAGGAATATGAAGTGCATGTGACTTCCTCCCTGTGTGCTGATGTGAAAATCCTCTGAGAGTGTGATCCGCTGCTCTTTGTGTGAAAAGTGCAATCTTTTCATCTTTTACTCCAGGCGCAGCAATTATAGTCTAACCGTGCCAGGCGCACCTTCACACAAACTGTTTCCTTTAAAGAAAAAAAAAAGTTTGCTGAAAATAATCGTAAAAGTTCAGCTTACAGAAAAACACATCATTTCACTTTTTGCCTTTAGCTGACTCCTGAATTATGTTTCAAAAGTTTATCATTTACTTTTTGGTATATTTGCTATTTTATTGTCTCACAGTTAACATTGACAAATATATCTGTCACTTTTATGTTTTCAGTTCTTTTTTTGTAATTTATTAATGTCTGATTTAACCACTCATCCGCCGTTTCCAGCTCCATATTTTTATTTTGGGCTCTCCTCGAGTAGCTTTGGCTGATTCAGTTTGAAACAGTCCTCCTCTGTCTCAATTCATTTCCTCCCGTGCGTGAAACAAGCTTGTTGTGGGGTAATAATAATAAATATAATAAAACATTTTATCTCTGGGCGCCTTTCAGGACACCAAGGTCACCTTACAAGATAAACAATAAAATACAAACAAATAAACCAACAAACATCCAGGATAGCGGCAGCCAAAACGCACCAGCGTTCACCCTGGAAGCGACTCTGCACAACATCGGCCTCACACGTCCCCGGGACCATCTGAGATGATCCATCGTGCTGTGGATGGATCATCTGAGATGATCCATCGTGCTGTGGGTGGATCATCTGAGATGATCCATCGTGCTGTGGGTGGATCATCTGAGATGATCCATTGTGCTGTGGATGGATGATCCATCGTGCTGTGGATGGATCATCTCACGTTCTCTGGGCTGAACTTTGCTCCATTTTGACTGGTTTGGTTTCTCTGTAATTATTGTAGGGTCTTTACAATATAAAGCACCTTGAGACGATTGCTTGTTTTAATTTGGTGCTATATGAATAAAATTGAAGTGAGATGAACCTGAGACTTCACTGCAGGCAGTTTTCATATTTGTGGTTCTTGTTTGTTTCTCGCTGTGTTTCTTGTTTAAGATAAATACTGAACCTGCTGCGGTCTGTCGGCCGGTGTTCAGCTCGTGTTTGTGTCTCTTTAGCACACCTCGGCCGCCTCCTCGAGGCTGGTTTAAGCTCCTTAGTGTGTTCTTACCAGAGAGCCTTGCAGACACGTGGTGTGCAACTTCAGCAGTGTGTGCAACAGCTTACCAACTAACGGGCTAAATTAGCACTTGTATGAGGACACAACTCTAGACACTTAACAGGAACTGTGCACAGAAGCAAAAGTCCCCAAGGTTCCTTTTTTACATATTGGACATTGCTTCCCTGCTGAGCTAAAGCTGACCAGCAGCAGTTCTTCTTTATGCTTGGATAATTTTTTTACTCTGCAGTTTGTGAGCATAAAAAGATCTCTGTTGAACTTTGCATGTCTTTTTTTATTGGTAACTTTCGGTTTTAGTGGACAGGAGGGTGAATGATGAGTTCTTCCTCAGCGCTGAAGTCAACCGTGTGTCACATGTTCAGTGTCGTGGTTTATACTTCCCTGTTTTGCCAGGTTTTGATGACTAATCTGCAGTCTGTGAAACTGTGTTTTTTTTTTGTCTTTTTTTTTGGTTAAATCATAAATCATCAGCTTTATGTATCTATTCCCGGCCGACTTCCTTCTCTTTTTTTTGCAGAACTGTGTTTTGCAACTGATCAAACCCATTTTTACTCCTGGCTGAAGGATAGGTGTGAAAAATGTTCACCTGCTCGTAGAGCTGAAGTAATAGGATTACATGTTTACTTTTGTTGGATCTGAGATTTCAATATAAGATTTCATATTGAACAGACTTTGAGGTTTGAAGCTTTAATTTGTGGGGGAGGGGTCACATTTCTATCACCTGAGCGGTGAGTTTACTGCCTGTATCAATACGGCTCTAATCCTTTCACCCTGCTCTGATGTGAGTGTTAGCGCTGTCAGTGAGCATGGATAATGAACTGCTGATGATGACAGCAGTCAGAATCACCGTTATTCTGGTCATTCAGTAGTGGATTAATTAAACTTAAAAACACAGACTTGTTCTGTTTTTAGATCTGAAGCTGCTGCAGCAGGTCAGTCACTCTGAACCTTTATGGAGGGTCTGAAGTAAAGCAAAAGCCAAACGCGGTGCAGTAATTGTTTTTGCCCAAAATGTAATTTTTAATAAAAACTGGAATAATTTCACAAACCTCAGCCAGTGTATCATTTCAGATTAATTTAGGAAAGAAAATGTGTCACCATCCAAACTGTCTCATCTCCTTATATCCTGTCAGTTATCTCCTGTTCCTGTGGTGGATGTTCACATTAAACAGGGCCAGAGTTTCTAATCATGAGCTCTGTGTATGTACAGGAGTCCCTGTGAGTTGCAGACTGCTCTGAACACCCAGTTTATCACAGCTTTTTCTACGGTTGGCTCTGCATGATGTCACAGAGAAGGGATATCCCTAATATGGTTATCTGAGGATCAGAAGCTCCACCTACCTGCTGCACAGACCTTATTGTGGTTTAAAGGGAGGGATTGGGGCGGGGCCTTTCTGTGTGGAGTTGGCACGTTCTCCCTGTGTTTGCATGGGTTTTCGCTGGTACACCAGGAATAGTGATGCATTTTATTTAAAATATTAAAAATTCAGTAATAAATGACTTCACACTTTGCAAAGCCACCCAGAGGGCCGAGTCCGACCCGGTGATGGTCCGGTACTGGCTTGTTTCAGACACGGGGCCGCGTCGGGGCTCGGTGTGAGATAAAGATTGATCATTTTAAACTGTGAATCACGCAAAGCTACTTTAGAGCTCAACAATTTTAAAGAAAAGTGGAGCTGGAAATGAACTGTGAAGTCAAACTCCATTTTAATCCTAAAACTAAAGCTCAGAGTTCTGAAAGGCTTTCACAAAGACAGAACAGCTTTTTTAAAAACACGTTGTCGTCCTGTTATGAAACTTTTTATGCAATCTCATTAATCTGAGGAAGTCTTAAAGGTGCCAGCCAACACTTTGAGTCGCAAAGTAGCAGCTGCACATGCTCTGTAGAGATCTTTATGGAGTCGCGTGTTACACCATCGAGGGCTTTGCTATGCAATTCATAATGAGTGCGTGTGTATATATTCATCTTTTTAAAAAGGGAAGCTGCATCTTCTGAAATTATTCTTTTATTATTTCCACTTCTGTCTGTATTAAGATTAATGAGCTTCCATTACTCTGCTCTGTTTCACTGGTTTGCAGCACTGGAACTGAGATTAAGTGGCTTTCTTTTCTTAGTATCAACCACAGCCTCTCCCATGAGTCAGACGGGTGGGACCACAGCTCCAAAACAGCGTCCAGACTTGAAGAACCACCCCCCCACTGATGTTTATTTCCCACATCAGCACCCAAACATAAACATTCATAAATCCTGGTGATTAATTTTAGCCTTTGATTTTAAATGACTGAATGGATGATAAATTAACTGCGTTATGAATTATAAAAGTTCACCCATGATGAGAGGGATTTGGGAGCTTGACCTTTAAAATGAAATCATCTGTTCTTGGGCCCCTACGGAATATTTCCGCAAAGTTTCATCAGTTTTGGTTCAAATTGTTAATAGACAAACAGGAGTGAAAACATAACCATCCTCCACCTGTCAGTGGGTGAGGTAATCAATCAAATCTGAAAAAACTGATGATGTTACACTAGAACAAGTTTCCTCCACTGAAACAGATCAAACATCCAGGGTACGAGTGCTCGTTTCTGTTCCTCTATATCAGACGTTCAAAAAATGAAATTATGACAGTTCAAAAACACTCTAATGTTTCCCAGGTTACACTCCTCAATCATATGAAGGTAAATGTTTGCATGGCATCATTAAATATACTGAAGTTATCATGCGTAAAGAATCTGCTGATTTTCAGGGGGTCAGTTTCGATTTCACGGCTCTCTCCTGTTTCCATCTGCTGATCAGGAGCTCGGTGACCCCCTCAGTGATCCCGCACATGCAGGGACCGCCGAGCTTTTGTTCTGGCGGTCAGTTGCTGTGAATTGTTGGACTCGCTGTCAGTTCTGATTGCAAAAGGACTTTTGATTGTTGGGTATCGGTGACGTTGGACAGTCAGCAGCGCTGAAAATGCAAAGCAAAGCAGAGCATACCACACACCTCCTAATACAGCACTCATCTGTTCACTTTTACCCTAAATCTGTTGACCACATGCAGCATGGACAGGCTAAGTCAGCGGATCCATGACTTTCTTTTAAAATAATCACATATAATAAAGTTTTTTAGTCTAGTACTTAGCAAAACTAGCCTTCTGAAGTCCTTTTCAAAAATGCAACGTACACACAATTATAAAAACTTTAATGTGCCGAGATCTGCAGGTAAATAATAAACAGGTGTCAGATATTAGGGCTGCTCTTTGTAAAAATGTATTTTGGTTAATGCTGAGATAATTATTTAACAGGATTACAGAGTTTGGAAGAATAACAGACTCATTAAACTTTATAAAAAAAGTATTTTTATTTGAGATTTTTTTAAACTTCTAATTATGATTCAACAGAATAAAGTAAATAAATAGATGAATTAATAATGGTCTGGACTTTTATGTAGAGGCAAAAGGAAACTATAGGAGCGAATCACTGAAGAAGTGAATGTGGCTCTCAGTTATTTTGTTTTCACATTTGGAAGCTTTAATAATTTGAAGCCAAAATTGTGATTGAAATTAAAGTTTGAGTAATTGCACAGCCTGATTAGATGGATGATGCCTTGTTTTCAGCGGTGCTGAGGTCATGAATGGCTGTGGATGACTGTTGCATGAAGGGGAACCTAAACATGCTGTGAAGTTCCTTTTAGAGGAATAAGAACTGAAAGCGCTCTGTCTGCAGCTCTGTCTGCAGCTCTGTCTGGATGCAGCGACAGGTTTATACCTGACACCTGAGCTGCTTCCTGCAAATAAAATCTCTACCTAGACAGGTCACCAATCACCTGATGGATGTTGGAGGTTACTGGTGATCTGACGAAGTTGATATTTGTAATCTGGAGTGAAATGTCTGACATTTGCATTTTGTGCACCTTCATGTCCTCTCAGGACAAATTAATAAGGAATAATAACTCCTCTTGCATATAAGGATGTCCACAAGTGCACCTGGCACCAGGACACCCTAGGTCACAGGTCAATGATCAATTTTGTAATAGTATCCTCACGGGAACACCTGGCACAGGCCCTGGTCCACGAGACCTTCAGCTCCCACCTCCGGCCGAACTTTGACAGCATTGCGAGGGAGGCTGAGGACACGGAGTCTGAATGGACCATGTTCCGCACCTCTGTTGTTGAGGCTGCTGCTCAAAGCTGTAACTGCAAGGTTGGTGCCTGTTGTGGTGGTAATCCCTGAACCAGGCGGTGGTCACCAGAGGTGAAGGGAGCCATCAAGCTGAAGGAGTAGTCCTATTGGGCTTGGTTAGCCTGTGGGACTCCGGAGGCAGCTTATGGGTACCGGTGGGCCAAGCCAAATGTGGCTCAGGCGACGGGCGGTGGCCAAAGCAAAAACTCAGGTGTGGGAGGAGTTCGGTGAGTCCATGGAAAAAGCCTTTCAGACAACCTCGAATCAATTCTGGCAACGACTCACTCATCACTGGAGGCGAGGTCACTGAGGTGGTTAACAACTCTTTGGTGGCAGGGCCCCTGGGGTGGACAGGATTCGCCCTGAGTTCCTGAAGGATCTGGATGTTGTAAACTTGCCTTGGTTGACACACCTCTGCAATGTGGTGGGCGGTGCATGGTCAAACATCCAGGGTGTGCATGGGGGTTTGCCCATCCAGTCTACATGTGTTTTGTGGACTTGGAGAAGGCATTCGACCACGTCCCTTGGGGCATCCTGTGGGAGGGGCTGTGACAATATGGGGCGTCTGGCCCGCAACAACGGGCCTCACCTATGGTCATGATCTTTGGGTAGTGACCGAAAGAATTAGATCGCGAATACAAGCAGCAGAACGGAGCGTCCTCCAAAGGGTGGCTGGCCTCTCCCTTAGAGATAAGGTGAGGAGTGCGGCCATTCAGGAGGGGCTCAAAGTAGAGATGGATGGATGGGACTCCTCTTGTTCCGGTTTATTAACAGTTTGGTCGACTAAACACCTGAAACTGCGACACATCAGCCTCAGCTTTACTTTCGTATTCGGACTCAGTGACTCTGCTTAGCTGTATTCATAGTGGGATGGGCTACAGGTGGGTGCAAATATGTGCAAGCAGCATAAAACAGTAGAAGCATTTATTATAACAGAAAATGGGTGAAGGGCAGAGCGTGATTCTGATAGAGTTCTGGGTGTGGTGGGGTTGCACAGAAACATAGAACCGTATAATGGTCCTTTAATCTGTGGATTTACTTTAGCTGTTCTAACGGTGCGCTTATCCACAGACATGCAAAACAAATGTCCAGATCAGCTGGACAGGAGTCTGCTTCCTGCACACTTTATCAGGCTGAAGAGACAGTCAACAGAAAATGTCAGGTGCCACGGTGGTGCAGCGGTTAGTACTGTCACTTTACATGGTTTGAACCCACCGGGTGACTGGGTTCTTTCTGTGTGGAGTCTTCATGTTCTCCGTGTGGGTTCTCTTCCAGTGGCTGTAGGTGTGAATGTGAGTGTGAATATGTTAATATTAAAATGGAGCATCTCTGGTTTGAAGTATTCCCAGCAGTGGTAATACTAAGGTAATATTTCCTGCTGTGAGAATTAAACTGCGGAAAGTATCCTGTCCTGATTCAGCTGAAAAGCTTGTGTATAGTTTGGACAAAAGTTATAAATTTGATTTTTTTTTGTGTGTGTGTGCTTTTTAGCAGCATGACGTCTGCAGTGACTTTAGAGGATGCTCTCTCCAACGTGGACCTGCTGGAGGAGCTGCCCCTCCCGGACCAGCAGCCATGCATCGAGCCCCTCCCCTCCTCCATCATGTACCAGGTCAGGACTCGGTGCCTGCCGAGGCGTGCTTCCTCTGCTGTTACAGCTGTGTCGTGTTTTTCACCACCTATCATGTTTTTCAACTTCTGCAAAGAAAATGAGAAAGTAAATAATCTGAATAATGTCGAGTCACGGTAAACATATGCAGTGTATGTGCATCCGCTATGCACACATTTACAACCATATACAGGTTTAAAAAAGTGTCACATCTTCACTGCCCCACACAAAAACACTCTGACAGCCAAAAACTGAGAAAGATAGACTGTGCCCCCTCAGTGAAGCACATTTAACCTCTGCGATAACAGCACACAATGCTGGAGCCGTAAATGCACCAGCAAGTGCAACAATTTCCAAAATACAGTAATATTACCCCATGAAGTATAATTTATCCAATCAAGCCTTCTAATGATGGTTTACCGTGACCAGCTGTGAACTGTTCCACATGAAGTTTAGAGGGGAAGGAATCTAAAATGATGCGGTTCAGGTGGCCACATTATCTATGTGAACATTGTTATTAAAGCCTCATATTTAATTTTCCATCTTTCAAACACAGCCAAACTTCAACACCAATTTTGAAGACAGGAATGCGTTCGTCACTGGCATCGCCACCTACATCGAGCAGGCCACCATCCACTCCAGCATGGTACAGTACATCCTTCACACATTCAGACCGCTCTCTTTTGTCTGCTGACTTGCTGGGAAAAATAAATCCATCACAATGGGGTCAAAGGCCAGCTGGAAACTGGGTCTGGGAAGGCTCCCACCATTTGGTCTGGCAGGCAACAAACAGGATCCAAACCCAGAAGCGAATGACCCGGCACAGAGGGACGCATCGGACCGTCTCCTGTGAGGAACAGCGAGGCTTTGTGTGTCATTAGTGAGGATGATGGCTCGGGGCCTCTGTGCACAAGCAGGCCGGGTTTCAAGGCTGCGTGCTTTGTTGTGAATAATCATAGAAACTTCTTTAATCACCGACGTGACTGATCGGTTTTGTTTATTTAGAACGACATGTTGGAGGAGGGGCAGGAGTATGCTGTCATGCTGTACACCTGGAGGAGCTGCTCACGTGCAATACCACAGGTAAGACTGCAGGGCTCGTCGTGGAGTTGCCTAAGCCCCTCACTTTTTGTCTTGTTTATCGAACCACTGGCCCGAGAAATTAGGCAAAATAACGATATCAAAGGAATAATGATAGCACAGCAAGAACATAAAATAGGATTATTTGCCGACGATATTATCACATACATCCAATATCCAGACTCATCCCTTTCTAGCCTCTTTACAATCCTTAATGAATTTGGACATAAATCTGGTTATAAACTTAATATTACAAAAACACAGCTACTTTGTATCAACTACACTCCAAGTAGATTACTTAAAAAAAAAAGTACAAACTAAAATGGGACTTGGAAGCGATAAAAGACTTAGGAGTAAAAATTGTAAATTATATAAACTTCAACGGCAATCTAAATAGATATCTATCACAATGGTCATCCATCCCTATGGATTTTAGCTCGAGAATCGAAGTGATCAAAATGAATATACTCCCCAGATTGTTATGCCTGTTTATCTCTCTACCGGTCCGAATCCCAGAATCTCAGTTCACATCCTGGGACAGACAAATATAATATCGAGGTTTATTTGGGCAGGCGAGAGGCCGAGGATCAAATTCAAGACATTGCAGTTAGGGAAAGAACAGGGAGGACTTTCTCTACCAAATCTAAGAGAATATTTTTACTCTGCCCAAATGAGATATATTGTACGTTGGTGCTCTTCAGACTATACTGCTGAATGGAAACAGGTAGAACTGACCCAAAGCAGAGTCCAAGCTCAGGCTAGACTGGGAGAGAAACTGCTCAGATACCAGGAGGATGACAACATAAGAGAAACACTAGCAGTATGGGCAGAGATAGTAAAGAGATATAAGCTGGAGGGAGACTGCCGATTACTGCTGTGGCCTTCGTACACCAGCACCTTCAGACCAGGGAGCACTGACCAGACTTTCAACAGGTGGACGGAAAGAGGCATAACAGCAATAGGTACTTTGACTGAGGGAAATACATTTAAGTCATTTTAAAAAGTTAAAAAAGAATTCACAATAGAAAATAAAGATCTATTTTGATATTTGCAGCTAAGACACTTCTATGACACTCGGGTGAAATTGCAAATTTTAGTCAACCGTAATGGGCTAGTGGAAATGATGCTGAACTCAATTAAACAGATGCCCCCCCAAGACTGTTTCAAAACTTTATACATGTCTTCAAAGATGCAATGGAAATAATTCATATTATGTAAAAATTAAATGGGGGAAAAAGAAATGCAATTGGATATCTCAGAGGGTGATTGGCTCCACCAGCTCCAGAAACTGGAGAGAATTTGGATGGAAGAACTTATTAAGATATTTTATTACACCATATATTAAAAGCAAACAAATTAAAGTAAACCAACCTTGCTGGAGAGAATGTGGTCACGTAAATCCCAACCACCTACATGTCTTTTGGTCATGTGAGAAATTACAACCATTCTGGTCGGAGGTGGTGAGGATAATAGACGGAGTCCTCAAGTATAAAGCTCCAAGAGACCCACGGGTTTTATACACTGGTCTGATCCTGGAAGGTGTGATCCAAAAAGAGGGCGTCTATATCTTTAAAATAATGATAATGGCTGTGAAAAAAGTCATTACAAAGAACTGGATGAAAAAAGAGCCACCGAAAGTAAAACACTGGATGGAAATAATGGAGGAAATTTATAAAATGGAGAAACTGACATTCCTGCTGCTGCTCAAAATTAACGCCGCCGAACGGCACTGGCGGAAATGGACACTATACAACAACCCCAACGTTTGTGCCTGTGTGTGTGTGTTTGTTTGTAGTTGTTGATTTCGTTCAACCCATGTTCCTTTTTTCATTGTTAAAATAAGCCTGTTCTTGAAGGATCGGTCTCGATTGATAACTAGGGCCAGTATATTCAGACCTGAGGGTATCTGGGTCATACATGAACGTGTGTTTTCAGTTTTAAGGCTGACTTCAGAGATGAGCAGCCCCCTCTGGTTTGTGTGGTCTGCCATTTTTTTTCACAAACCCTGGTAATCAGAGGGCTGGTGGTGGGCACTGTTGTCCTGTTTTCAAGGTAAAAATGCTTTCAGTTCAATCTCAGAGGGTTGAAATTGAATTGATAAAGAAAGGAGAGGTGCAGTTTATTAATTATATAAATTAAAAGAATAAATAGTTTAAGAAATCGAATTAATTTAATGAAACTGTCTGATCTCCTCCACTTCACCCCCACTTCACTGTTTCTGAAATCCTCCTAGATTAAAGTTCAAAATCTCATGTTGAAGAAACATCACTGATGTTATTGAGCCTTTTTTTTTTAAAAAAGTTTTTATTTTGTGTCTTCATATTTTTCCCTCTTGATATTAAACTCTGTTTCTGTCTTTCTCTAAAGCTCGTGTTCACCATACAAAAGTATTGTTAGTCTTATAATTATATTTTTTATTTGAGTTGTAAGAAAAACTTTGCTCTTTATTCTCAGGTGAAGTGCAACGAGCAGCCCAACAGAGTGGAGATCTACGAGAAGACGGTCGAGGTCCTGGAGCCTGAAGTCACCAAACTGATGAACTTCATGTACTTCCAGGTATCGTCACACCATTGATCAGCAGCTGCTCTGCAGATATGACTGAATTCTCTAAAGCTGCTTTATTTTCCCGCAGCGCACAGCGATCGATCGTTTCTGCGGCGAGGTCCGCCGTCTGTGTCACACCGAGCGCAGGAAGGACTTCGTCTCCGAGGCGTACCTGCTGACCCTCGGAAAGTTCATCAACATGTTCGCCGTGCTGGACGAGCTGAAGAACATGAAATGCAGCGTCAAAAATGACCACTCGGCTTACAAACGGTACTCACAAAACGTTCACATTCCTGTGTGCACGCACAAAGCCGGTTCCCACCACAAACACTAGATGGCAGCATCAGTCAGCACAGCTGGGAACATCTTCTGGAAGCTGAGAGCAGGCTCAGGTTCTGGTGCAAAATGTCAGCTCAGCAGCAGAGCGTCTGAGAGTACGATGAGGCGTGCAGAGCTTTAGTGTGATGTCAGAAAGTGTTCATAATTAAAGCCAAAAGTTTCTATTCATTGAAGTAACTTTCTAACACTGAATGCAGCTTGTGTCTGTGAAATGGAAGAAACACCACTGGTGATCACATGTTGTTTTGATCACATTGATCAAACAACTTTAGGCCCTGATGAAGTTTTACTAAATCCTTGAAGGGCCTGGATCAGATTTAAAAAAAAAAAAATTTAAAAAAAATAATTCTGAGGGGTTCGGGTGGGAAAATTTGTCAGATTTACGATGTCTGTTTGTTCTTGATGTCAAAGAAAAAGTCGTCTGTGGGACGTGTAAGTGTAGCTGGTGGACGCCGTGTCGGTGTTCACAGCTCTCTGTGTGGCTTTTAAAACCGAAGCACCGTTTCTCTCCTGTGCTCAGAGCGGCTCAGTTTCTCAGAAAGATGTCGGAGCCTTCGTCCATTCAGGAGTCTCAGAACTTGTCCATGTTCCTGGCGAACCACAACAAAATCACTCAGGTGGGTCTGACGTGCAGAACGCTCTGTGTGATATCCATAACCCCAAATCATTTTATAGCAGTTAGTTCTCCAAATTCTTTGATAATGATTTGACAGATACTTTTTTTTTTTTTTTATATCTTATTTTTTTAAGCATATTTTTTAATACTTTATAATAAACTCATGTGTCGTGTACCCTCTGCCAGTCATTGCAGCAGCAGCTGGAGGTGATTCATGGTTACGAAGAACTGCTAGCGGACATCGTGAACCTGTGCATCGATTACTACGAGAACAAGCTGTACCTCACTCCCAGTGAGAAACACATGCTGCTCAAAGTGAGTGACGCTCAGTTGAGACCAAGTACCGGAGCCGTGGGCGCAGAATAACCGCACCTTTCCTCCTCTCCAGGTGATGGGCTTCGGCTTGTACCTCATGGATGGAAACAGCAGCAACATCTACAAACTGGATGCCAAGAAGAGAATAAACCTGAACAAGATCGACAAGTTTTTCAAGGTACGGAGGGACAGACAATATGAACACTAACGCCACCAGCAGCGTCCCTTCTTGATTCGTCCTAAAACTTCAAATGAAAATAAAGAAGTGATGATGGGTGGTACATGAAACCATGAAATAGGGCAGAAGAAAAGAGAGATGTCTGCGCAGGCAGCGTCTGGGCTTGTAGGATGCATATCTGATGCTGCCATCTTGCTGGGGGGAGATCTGACTATGGGTGACTGTGGGGGTGTGTGTGTGTGTGTGTGTGGGGGGGGCTCGTTTCAGTTGGTGTCTTTGGTGTTCACAGCAACTCCAGGTGGTTCCTCTGTTTGGAGACATGCAGATCGAGTTGTCCCGCTACATCAAGACCAGCGCTCACTTTGATGAGAACAAATCCAGGTGAGAGCAGAGGGCACCTGCACGGCTGTCTCTCACTATGTAACGCAGGGCTGCACGTGGATCTGCGTCTGAGTCGAATGAGGTGTGGGTGTAACAACAGAAAATAAATGTGTACACATTAAAAAAAAAAAAAAAAATGCTGTCAACAAATTGTTTGACAAAAACAAAACAAAGCCAACTTGTTTTTGTTTTGTTTTTTTCATTTTTAGCATTTGTCTTTGGTAATAAAGGCTGTGTAATACCTGTGAGCAGCGTGGCTCTTTGCTGCAGCATGTCAGGAAACTAAACGGAGCCAAAGAGCGCGTCTCTGAACGGCCTCATGACAGTTGCACTGTAATTTATTACAATTCGACTTTGAAGCATAAATGGAAGTTAGTTTGTTTTCGTGGGCAGCAGTGATGCATCCACACATGAGCAGATCTCTTTTTGCGCAGCACATTTTTATTGAGGCTTGTGTCCACTTTTTTAAACTAGAGCCAATCAAAATGTGGGACACTCTCCCAATAAGTGGGACGGGGATAAAAAAGGCTGTGCAGTCCCGCCTGGTGTCCCTACATTATTAGGGTTGACGATGTCAGCTGGTCTAAAATATCTGAGCAGCGGTTTCATTTCTTGTAGATTCGGTGAAACGTCTCGGCTGCTGTTGGACTGATAATTTTGGTGCCGCGCTGAATGTTCAGACACCACGGTCGAGACGTTTTACTGTTTTCCTCTTTGTAGAAGTCCGTCTGAAGGGTTCACGTGTGGTCGGTGCAGCGTCTCCGTGATCGAGTCGACCGCTGGCACTCACGTGGACGTCTCGTGCTCATCACTTGTTGATAAATTTATGTCACAAGTTGACCCCGGCACAGATGCAGAAACTTTAATGCCTGTTTTGTAGCTTTTGTGTTCCAGTCTTGTCATTTCACCATCATATTAAATTGTTAACTTGTGCAAATCAAATGAGAGCCCTGTCAGCTTTAGCTGCATCCTGTGTAGTAATAAAAATTTTCTCTTAATATCCTAGGACAGTGAAAAGAGGAAGAAGAGGCTTTGGCCCAACCACAGGCTTCAGCCCTGATGTTACTAGGAAACACTAACAAAACCAGAGCAGGACTCCTCTGGAGTTCACCGACCTTTTCTCCTCAGCTGCTTTTTGCAGTTTGTTTATTAAGTGCAAAAAGCAGCTGAGGAGAAAAGGTCGGTGCTGAGGGAGGAGTGAGGCGCATTTAAAAAACGCTGCAGCAGAGTTTCAGTGGTCTTCTTCCATGAACCATGTACGTCTTCATCGGGCTTCATGAAATCTGGCTCACTAGTTTTTATGCAGAATCTCAGCAGATGGCACTGAAAGCTGAAGGTGGTTCTCCTCTGTTATAGCTTCACAGCAGCACTTAAATGTGCTGATTTAATGCCACAGCATTAGTGTTTTATTTTATTTGTTTAGATCCTGACACGTCTTCTTTGGCACTACTAATTTATCCCTAATTCCTCGCTCTGAGCCTCTCCTCTTTCTTACCCTCTCCTCCTCTTCAGGTGGACTTGCACGTCCATATCCAGCAGCCCTCAGTACAACATCTGTGAGCAGATGATTCAGATCCGGGACGATCACATGCGCTTCATCTCTGAGCTCGCTCGTTACAGCAACAATGAGGTTAGTGTGGGATTCCCTCTGAGGTTAAAGGTCGTCAGCGAGGTATTGGATTGATTGTGGTGCAGGTTTATTGTGATAATAAGCTGCTGAAGAGTGGAGCCCAGTGGGAAAAACAAACAAATACTCGATGCGACATCACTCTGAACAGACAATCATCTCCACACATAAGCTTTTAAAGCTCCTTTCTTATGTTCGGGGGGTATTTAAATTCCCAGCGGTGATGTAACAAGCTTTCCAGCAGCTGTCTTGCCCCGGTGGATTTTGAAGGGTATTTGTTCAGTGCGGCTCAGATGTAAATTTAACCGACTGCCTTGTGGGTCAGAAAAACACTGAATACAGAAACGATAAGTTTTTAAGGGGGGCAGTTCTGCTTCTGAGTACTTTGGTTTTTGCTGATTTATTATTCTTATTATATTGTTGCACTGATCTGTATCATGAGAAAGTCAGGATTGTTTGGGTTGGGTCTTCAGTGAAGTTTGTTTGTGTGTCCATGTAGGTGGTGACCGGGTCGGGGCGTCAGGAAGCTCAGAAGACTGACACTGAGTACAGGAAGCTGTTTGACTTGGCCCTGCAGGGCGTGCAGCTGCTCTCACAGTGGAGCGCTCACGTTATGGAAGTGGTGAGGAGCGAGCACGTGACGATTGATTTCTGTCGAGATGTTTGTATATGCAGAGGAAACAATAACCCCCCCGACTCCTCCTGCAGTACTCCTGGAAACTGGTTCATCCGACAGACAAGTACTCCAACAAGGAGTGCCCGGACAACGCCGAGGAGTACGAGAGAGCCACCAGATACAACTACACCAGCGAGGAGAAGTTTGCTCTCGTAGAGGTCTGTTATAACATTGCACACATGGAAGGGGTCGTTCCACATGAATTCAGTCAAAACAGAACACACACACACACACACAGAATTGGCTCATTCTTCATGTACCTTCTGTGATTCTGTACCTTCAGTGAATTAAGCTGTTAATAGGAGGTGGTTAGTTTGTGATAGTGCTCGTTACTCTGAGCTAAATTTACTGCTCTTGTGGTAAATTTGTGTTTCACTGGGTCACACATTGACATTAGCACTTTAAATATGACTGAGTAGTATTAGCAATTTATAGCTAACAGCCTGTGTTGTTTTTTTGAATCAAATTTTCAAGGAAATCCATCACTTTCATCGCGTATTTTGATGAGGGTGAAGACCGGCTTCTAGCCAGGAAAATTTCACAGGCTGGCACTATCAGGGGAGAGGGGGGGCTCCATGGGATTTTCTGGTTTTTAAGTGGGCCGCAGCACTCGTGACTTTGGGACCCGCTGCTCTAAGCTGTTCTGAGCAGCCACCTGTCCCACATGGAGTTCAGTCAGAATGCACTTTTTGAAGCTTTCTCTAGTAAATTATCAGAAACCCGATCAGACGTTCAGGGTCCCAAATAAAAAAGCAGCTTTTTGGATTGAGACTGTGACTGTTGGAGTGGTTGTAATATTGATTTGAGGCACTGATTAAAATTTTTCATTTGAAGGCCTGTCGCTGACTGGCTCTTGTGCTTTGGGGCAGGTGATCGCTATGATAAAGGGACTGCAAGTGCTGATGGGACGCATGGAGAGTGTGTTCAACCACGCCATCCGTCACACCATCTACTCGGCTCTGCAGGACTTTGCTCAGGTCACTCTGCGTGATCCGCTGCGACTCGCCATCAAGAAGAAGAAAAATGTCATCCAGAGGTTTGGGTCACACCTCAGTCAGCGATTCCTGTAACACCCACAGATTTGGGTCTGATTGGTGGTTGGAGTGGCGGGCTGCTAAAAAGTTCTGATCCCCTCCTGCAAATGTTTTAATTGTCTGGTAGTTTGTGACACATACAAAAGAGGTCGAAGCAGTCGGCAGTCTCCTGTCCTGTGGCTGGACTTTATCTCCACAGCACTTCGAGGTCTCCAGAGCAGAACGAGGCTTTTAGTTCGCGATGGTGGAGTTTGAGTTTTTGCAGCCACAGGACACAAAACTCTCTGGAGCGGCGGTTAAATGATAACAAGGACCGCCTCAGTAATGGCCCGGCCAGCCTTTAGGAAAACACGGGGCAGGAAGGGCGGGGGCTAGCTGCACTGAATTTTCACAATAAGAGTGAGGGGACAGTCCACTAGTAATTCGATTGTGAGCTGCTTTGTTCTCTGAGATATAAAAAAAATTACCAATTAAAAATGCTAAAATAAATTGGCAGACTATTACTTGATATATCTGGGCATCTTGCCCAAGTAAAATCTGTTTGCCAGAATATTTCCTGCTTAATACTGATTTATTTATACTGTGTATGTCATAGTATATGTATAGAATTTGTAAATGTGCATTAAAATGTTTCATTTTCATTTTTCCCTCTTCCTGCAGCGTCCTCCAGGCCATCCGGAAGACGGTGTGTGACTGGGAGGCCGGCAGGGAGCCTCACAACGACCCCGCCCTCCGTGGAGAAAAAGATCCAAAGGGTGGCTTTGACATTAAGGTTCCTCGCCGTGCCGTGGGGCCGTCCACCACACAGGTCTCACCTCACTGCCGCTCTTTACCATAACTCACCTTTAACCTTTCTTCTTGCCATCCTACGCGGTGCCTCTGTAGCCAACGTGAGGTCAGGCTTGTCTTGTGTAACATCAGGCCTGACTTTTATGCGTGTGTAATTTATTGTTTAAAATCATGGCGCGCTGCAGCCTCTGGATTCATGTATCTCGCATCAAAGTCAAGGATTTGTCGTCTTTGGAAGTGAGGTTGTGTTTCAGGGGTCTGTGACGGTTACACTTTGTTCATTCTTGTGTTTGAAAATAGTTTAAAACCTTCCAAAAGCTATCGGCCGAATGTGAAGACACAGCCGCTGTGACTTCATGTTCAAACATCTTTATGTCGAAGAGATTTTGAGTTCAGTTAAATTATGGCTGGGCTTCACTTTCATGTAGTACCAGTTTGTGCCACATGGTGGTGTGGTAACTCAGCCAGGTAGGTTATTAATAACACATTTTTGTAAAAAAAAAAAACAAAAGGAAAAAAAGGTGTGTGGTAAAGCCTCGTGAGGAAATGCAGGTAGCACAAAAACCTCAAAAGTCAAACGAGGCACGCGCCTGAAAACAACACACCCGCTGCCCCCGCTCTGTAGGTGGCGCTCTTTGATGAAGCCCAAAAAGGTGAAAGAACGTGTCAAAAGAAAATGTGTAGAGACAATTACAGTTTCCACCGTGTCACACTCCAGCCTGCGTGTATGAACGCACTGACAAAACTACAGAAATACATACAGCCGCTGTGGCAGTGCACAACTTTTGTAATAATAATAACACAATCCTGTGCACACGCCCCCCAGCTTGTGATTACAAGCCTCAAAAGCAAATGGTGCACACTCACCAGCTCTGAATGTGGAGGTGACGCTCGGTTTACCGGCTCAAACTGCTTCAAAGATCCTCTTTTATTGAGAGAGGTCACTGCAGGGTAAATTCAAAGGACCAAACATGACCCGAGTTTACCTCACAAATCTCATTTCATTGAGAACTTTGGTACTGAGATATCCAGCTCCACTGGAAAGGTGGAGTCAGGTTAAAGCAGGTTAAAGGGGTCTGTCCTTGATATTCTGCACAGTCACTGCTGTTAACACACTGCAGTTTCAGGTTTTGTGTGTTTCTTGCTGCTTTTTTGGTGAACTGTGGACCTTTTGTGTGTAAAAACCGGTTATGGGATTTGGCTATGAGCCGTTGCTTTGCAAATTATTTGTAATAATTTGTGACTCTGGCAGCCCGGCATTCACCACCAACCGCTACGCACTTCTGCCTTTCAAGTGTGTTTTCTTGTTCCATGTGAACAGTTTGGAAGACACTAAGTGATTCACCTGGTCTAGCGTGGCCAGGTGAATCCTGTTCAATGGAAGCAGACCTCAGGCAGAACCGTTCTAGCTCTGCTGTGTTCGGTTCCAGTTCAGGTACCGTCAGCCTGTCCCTGTTGTTTGGTTCTTTTTAAATCCGTTCTTTTTTACAGTGCTGGATCTCAGTTATGTTTTGTAACTGGCCTACTGTTTCTCAGTATTAGCATTAGTGCCTGTTATGTTCTATACTGCACGCAGATTTATCAGCTCAGGGGTCATTTCCAAGAACTAATCTGTTTTGCAGGTGAGTGCAGGTGTGTGGTGCTACTTGTTTTCATACCAGCGCGTATGTCCACAGTCAGCTTTTGATTTGTTTCCAAGATTATGCAATTCCACTTCCTGCTGAGGCCAGTTTGCATAGACAGCCAACAATAACTGAGCACGCTGTCCAATTTTTTACTGACACTGAAGAGATTTCATCTCTGCTGCTCCCTCGCGTCTTGTCCTCGGTTGTTCTTCAGTTAACGTGTGAATTAGTGTCAGAGGATGGCACCACAGGTATTCACATGCAACATATTTCTTACTTTTTCCCAGCGTGTTTCTTCAAAATAAAAGCCTTGCTAAGAAACAAAGCATTTCTGCACACTGGAATGAAAAGAAAAAAAAAAAGACTTTTGAGACGGCTACATCAGTAACCTGGGAAACATGAGCTGCTGAAATCTTTTATTCCTCAGCTGGAGAGGAAAAATGAACACGGTGCAGTGTTGCTCCGGTGTGCTCTGACAGTGCCACACCCTTGGATGGATGACTGTTAAGGCAGCTACACGGGCACCTTCTGCGATTATCTGCCCTGACTTTACATATCTCAGAGTTTTCACATCACCTGTAATGGGATCAGTGTTTGCAGGAGCTGTGAATAAACACTAATAAGGTTTTCCTTCCCATGATTCTCTTTATTGATGCAGCTCTACATGGTGAGGACCATGCTGGAGTCTCTTATTGCTGACAAAAGTGGCTCAAAGAAGACTCTGCGCAGCAGTCTGGAGGGTCCCACCATCCTGGACATCGAGAGGTTTCACCGCGAGTCCTTCTTTTACACTCACCTGCTGAACTTCAGTGGTAAGAGGGCATCCCAGATCAAATCAGCTCAGTCTCTCAGAATCTGCTGTTTGTTTGTTTTTTTTCTTTTCTAGAGTAACTTCAGTATATTTACTGAAGCCATGAAAATTTTTACCTTCTTTAAGCCAGAGGGGTGGGCTGAAATTTGGTGCTTTTTCATTCTTCTTCCAGCGTTTTGGAGCCTTCGTAACTTCATAAGTGCAGGAGATATCCACGTGAAACCTTCAGGGCTGAAAAACACATTTAAGCTCAGTTGAAAACTGCAACCAAATCAGTCGCTCACTCAAAGAGTCACTATCCAAAGCCCAAATCAGTTTTTTGTCCTTCAGATGATAATCATCAGTTTGTGACAGCAGCTCTAATGAAACCACCTCTCTCTTCCTGCAGAGACCTTGCAGCAGTGCTGTGACCTCTCCCAGCTCTGGTTCAGAGAGTTCTTCCTGGAGCTCACCATGGGTCGCAGGATCCAGTTCCCCATTGAGATGTCCATGCCGTGGATCCTCACCGATCACATCCTGGAGACCAAGGAGGCTTCCATGATGGAGTAAGTATCTTTATTTTATTTTTTTGTGGCCAAGAACATTTATTTTCACAGCAGTGCAAATAGGTGTTCTCCATGGTGGAAGTACAGAAACGGAGGACTCTGTTTGTCCTTCTCTAAAACCAAAATTCACGGTGGCACAAACACAGTCCGGCTCTTTGGGATTGTTGCTGTTGTGACTGGACAGATGCGCTCTGTCAACTTCAGCGCTCTTTTCTTCTTTTCTTCCGTTTTCAAATAGGACCCCGGATGAAATCCCAAAAATTAGGATTAGCCGTGAATGTTTTCATGTTGGTTTTAAATCTTTGCTGCGGGATTACGTTGATACGAGGCAGGTTTTACATAAGCCATTAAGCACATCAGCTGGCAGGAAGCATACGTGCTGCAATTCTTCAAATGATTACCTCAAATTTCCGAAAGAGGAAAAACCCCACGTTTTACTCAGATATTTGTTATGGAGAGTAACTGTTATGTGGTGCGTGGAAACTGATGCTTTTGCATTTGTGCAAGAAACTGTGCAGAACATCTGACTGATGATTAGTTTGACGTAATGTTTGGTTTTTAACTAAGTGCTTCATGTTGAGGTTTTTTCCTTTTCTCAGTTTGTGTTCATTTCATGGTGCGTTTTAATCCAAATTAGATTACTTTGGAATAACACTTTAATCTCCTGCAGGTATGTGCTGTATCCTCTGGATTTGTACAACGACAGTGCGCACTACGCCCTGACCAAATTCAAGAAGCAGTTCCTCTACGATGAAATAGAGGCTGAGGTAATGGATCGTGATGTCATGCGTGCGGTGGAGTAGCTCCTCCATGGTTTTTCTCAGTATTCTCTTTGCCTTGTTGCTACTTGGCACTCACAGGTTCTGCATATATAGTTTTCTCATTTTGAGCTGTTGAGTGTCTGGATTTCCATTCGTTATGTAACTGTTTACAGAGCTTTGCTAATGTGCATGTAAACTGGAGTTAAACAGTTGTGTGTGTGTGTGTGTGTGTGTGGGNTCTCGTGTTCAAACTGTTACTCAAACGTGTGATTTCCTGTTGTGATTTCAGGTTAACCTGTGCTTTGATCAGTTTGTCTACAAGCTTGCTGATCAGATATTTGGATACTACAAGATTCTAGCTGGAAGGTACGCCGTCCTCTCTCCGCCTTCATACGTCTCATAACAAAGGATGTGATGGGGCTGTCTGTTTTAATGCAGTGATTCCCAACGAGGAGTACGCGCCACACGAGTAGCTCAATAAGTCTTGGAAGAATAAACGAATACTTAAAATAATACTTTAGTAGTATTTTTATTTATTTAAAGTGTAAAAAAGTGAAGCGAGCGTATCTTCTGTTTTTACTCTGTGGAGGCCTCAAGCACAGCCGGGGTCTTTGTTGTTTATTTGGGGGTTATAGTGCAGCTGTAGCAGGGGGTAGAAAGGGGAAAAAAATGCATCATTATACCTGCTGTGACAGGTGTGCTCAGGTATCAAGTATTTCCGTATTCATTTGTATTTTTTTTACTGCTGCAATTTTATTGATTGTTTCTGTATGAAGAAAAGTTGTAGGATTGTGGGGATGCATCTGAACCAGTTTTTTTTTTATGTACCAAAGGAAATGGTGTGAAGTGGGTCTGTTCAGTTCACTTCTGAATGTTTTTATTCTATTACAGTAGCTTTGCATAATTCACAGTTCAGAATAATCCGGCCAGCCCCTCAGTTCTTCCTCTGAAACAAACCTTTTTAGTTTCTCCCTCTTGAAGCCGGCTTTCTTCTGATTGGCTGCCCCTCATGAGCAAAGTGAAACAACTGTGGTAAACTGAGTGTTTAGGGCAGTCTGTACGCCTGTACGTACACCGACCTTATTATTAGGACCTTTGGTCATGTTTAATATGACGATGCATGACCAGAAATAAGGAGAAGCCATACAGGTGTGATTTTTAAAAACCTGTGTGTGTTTCTCCGACTCGTTCAGTCTTCTGCTTGATAAACGTCTGAGAGCTGACTGCAAGAACCAAGGAGCCAACATTCCCTGGCCGTCCTCTAACCGCTACGAGACTCTGCTGAAGCAACGCCACGTCCAGGTACACACCGCACCTGTCCTGCTTTCCACCTCTCTGTTCTCCCACCTTCATATTGTCTCTTTACTAACTGGTTGTGAACCTCAGCTCCTAGGCCGCTCCATTGATCTGAACAGACTCATCACTCAGAGGGTTTCTGCTGCTCTTTACAAATCTCTGGAGCTGGCCATCAGTCGCTTCGAGAGTGAAGATCTCACCTCCATCATGGTACGTAGTTGTAATTTAATTTAGCTGATGAGTCCTGAAGTTTAACCTTTGACTGAGAAAAAATGCATGTTGGTGTGTGACTGCTTTAAAGGAGCTGGAAGGCCTTCTGGAGATCAACCGCATGACGCACAAGCTCCTGAGTAAGTTCTTGACTCTGGACAGCTTCGACGCCATGTTTCGAGAGGCCAACCACAATGTCTCGGCCCCTTACGGCAGGATAACGCTGCACGTCTTCTGGGAGCTCAACTACGACTTCTTACCCAACTATTGCTACAACGGGTCGACCAGCAGGTCAGTTAGTTTGGGTCACATCAGTCCAACACCCGTTAGGACTCACACTCCATCTGTCTAAAACTAAATCAGCTCTCTGCTGATTTAGTTTTATGTTGTGCTCTGTAGCGTCTCCCGCTCCGTGCAGCACATTATGACTTCATGTGTAATGAAATACTGTATAAATAAAGTTTTGCTTGCGTACTAATGAACCACTCTATTATCTGTACTGTATTTTTTTAAAGCTTTCAGTAAAACGTCGCTGGATGCAGCAGATTATTGTGCTGTAAATGTTAACGGCTGCATCCCCGTCAGCAGAAACGCCTCAAACGTTTAAAATAAGCCACAGATCTTTAATGTGAAGTGTCTGCTTTATTCTCATATTATTTTTACACTTCTATGTGAAATGGTACAGCACAGTGCTGCTCAAAGGTTATCTGGGTAAAGGGAGTAAGGGTGTGGGTGTGTTCAGCTCCTGCTGTTCCTTATTTTGTTGTTGATTTAGTGAAGATGTGGGAATAATCTCCAACTGTGCTTCCAGGTTTGTGCGCACCATCCTGCCCTTTTCTCAGGAGTTCCAGAGGGATAAGCCACCCAACGCTCAGCCTCAGTACCTGTACGGGTCAAAGGTCAGCACATTTTTCTGTTGGGTTTTGTTATGTGAGCCGACATGCTGGGCTCTAACTCAGTAGTGTATGTGTGGTGGTGTTGGACCTCATGTTTATGATGTTGATGTCTGTGTCGTGTTTGAAATAGACCATAGACTGTATGTAAAAGATGGACACAGCCACCGTGGCGTCCTCATTGGTCAGAAATCCCGTTACGTAGCGTCGTGCTAAATGTTTCCGCCGTCACTGTGTAAAGTCAGATGTGATGAGGGAAGTGCGGCTCTGACTGTGAAACTGAGGCAGGCTGCGCTCTCATTGGCTAATGAAGTCTTTTTGCTTTTATTAAAAAAAAAAAAAGTTTTATTGAACTTGCAGACACGCTCCAAAACCTAAAGAGCTTCACTTCACTTCACCGTGACGAGTGGGTTGGGGGGTCTCTGAATATTAAAATAATGCAAATGATATTTTGATAAATCAAAGTTACTCCCTGACTGTCCAATTTTTTTTTCACTCCAGGAGAACAAATGTGGCTCAAGAGGTTTTTGTAATGTCACTGTAGGAAAAAACGGAATAAAAGAAGATATTTGGGGGNGAACAGCACTGAAATAAATATAAAAGACCTACAGAGACACTTCTGAGTCTTAGAAGCGTGAAAAGATTTCATTTTCTATTATGTTTGGGGGATAGCGAAGCTTTAATTAGACACATGGCATTTACACGCGCACACACACGTGCACACAGAAACACACACACTTGAAGCGCAGCAGTAATTTTGTGTGTTTTGAGATGTTTCCTCTGAGAGGAAAAACAAAGGAAAATACTCAGTGACAGTTGAATGTGGGCAGAACAATGCTGTGGTGACCTTAATCCAGTTGGTTCACGTTGGCTCGCTGCCGGACAGCTTAGCGAGTGTCCTCAGCTCATAGTCCTGGGTAATTATGCGACCTGTGGGCTGCGCCGAGAGGAGGGGCGGCTGCATGACATTGGAGAGTTTGATGCTGTCCTGGCTGCTGCTTCTCGGAGTGTAGAGGGCTCCAGATGCGGACATGTCTTGGCAGGCTGAGTTGGTCACCACCGGGTGGCCGGCCGCAGCCCGGCCGGGCGGGTTGCAGATGGTGTTAAGACACCCCCACAACAGAATGCCGGCGATGACCAGGAGCAAGATGCAGCAGATGAGCCAGACGGCCATGGCCAGCTCCCAGCCGGCCCTGTCGTGACCTTCGCTGCTGTCGCTCAGAGTGCTGAACACTTGGCACTGTTCCCGCACCGGATTGGCCGCCTGACACGTCACACACAAGAAATAGGCGGTCTGGGGGAGGAGATTGGCCAGGTGTGTGCTGGTCTGACTGACAGGGATGCGCTCCTCATACATGAAGTTTTTGCGCTTGTAGCCCATGAGCAGGCTGTTCCAGTTGGGGTCGTACATGACACTGTAGAAGGTGTCCAGGCAGGTGGGGGAGGACGGCCAGCTCACCCTGGCTGAGGTGGAGGAGATGTTGTAGATCGCAATCACCATTATGAGAAGACGGAGTCGGCAGAAGTGAAGCACATCCTCGGTTATTGCAGCTGTTTGATGCTCGCGATGTAAAACTGAACTGGAAAAGAAGAATGATGGAAACAGTGAGACACTGAACGGAATAAATTCAGATGATGTGATGATGAAGCATTTTTGTGCTTCTTCCCAACTAGGAGCTGATATAAGGAGCCACCATCAATAATAATTACCGTATCAGGGTTTCTGAGTGAGCCATTCGGGGGTTAGGGTTCATGCCAGTGTGATAAGTCAGCATCCAAGTGATTTTGCATAAAGTCTACACATCGTTTCATAAACAATAATATGTAAAGTAAAAGAAAAGGGGTGAAAATATTTTATCGCAGTCATGATGATGAATGCAAAAAAACCCTTTTTTAAATTTTTTTTATTTTTACCTTTTTGAATGCGTTTCTCACTTTCCTGCTGACCTGGTGCTCAAGGTTCCCTCTGAGAACCAAACCACATTTCACCAGGTTTGAGAACTGATTCTCAAACTCTTAATCCAGATATTCCTCTAACCTTCACTCCACAAAAAGCTTAAAAAGTGGTTACCAGCATCAGTGGCTCCAGGTGTGGACCCAGCAGGTTTTTTTTGGGGGGGGTATTCCTATCGGTGTTTTGGATTTTTCCAATAGAAATGCACGGAAGAGGCTCTAAAACGCCGATGGAAAAGCGATATTCCATTTCAGGACCTCTCTGGTGTAAATGGCTAAAAGCACATCCGAGTCCCGACTCGCCACTTTACAGTTTGAGTAAAACCTGTAATTACTTCCTGCCTTTAAATCCTGCTCACAGTGCACAGAGCTTAATGAAGGAAAAATGTCATCAGCACCCAGCTGATTCTCACGCTCGCCATATAAAACATAACGAGGGAAAAACAAAGTGATGTGAGCGGATAATAAGCATCGTACATGGAGCAGAGTCAGTATGGGAGGGAGCTGAGCTTATGCACAGATGATGCAAATTACATAATGCTAAATTATTTTTCTGAGCTGTTTGGCTTACAGGCTTTGATTTTATTTCATTATTTTTAATAAATCCTGAAACTTTTTATATAATCAGAAAGAAAACAAAATAAACCGTCTGGCATATTTAACGACTGTTTAAAGAGAGAGAGATTGGTTTGTTTTTAAAATCCAAATTTCATCATCAGTACTGAATAATTTTTTTACTTGCAGGGAATAAAAATGACACTCAAATGTAAAGATAATTAAGGGGGGGNGCTCGCTGGAAACTCATTTTAAAGCATCAACATGCTTTCTGATTAAAATAATCTCACAGGTTTAAAATACGTTCATTAAAATAAGCTAATTTTACAGTTGTAAAGAATGCTGTTTTTTTTGTTGTTGTTGTTTTTGGGGGTTTTTTCCTGTCATTAAAAGCATCTGTCTTTTTTTCATAACATCAGCTGTAACCTGTAACAGGTGTGACTGTCATACCTGTCCATTCAGAGCATAAAATGGAGACTTACCTGGAAACAGCAGCGTTTCCTCAGGTGATCCTGGTCTGCTGCTCGTCACTGATTTTGAAGATCTTTTCTTCTGTCGCGCTCTGATGCTGCCGCTGCTGCCGCTGCTGCGGAGGTTTCGAACCTCAGCACTGAGGCAGAGATCTGTGTGTCCTCATCGCCGCTGCTGCTGGATTAGAGCAGCAGCAGCTTCCACTCGCTTGTGGCGGGAGAGAGAGTGCGAGCTGAAATCTGTGGTGGATGTGAGGGAAAATTGCAGCGCAGCCAAATCAGATGTAAGACTAAAAATCAAAGCAGCCAAATTTGCCACCATATGACATCTGATTTTTTTGTCCCAGCTAGTTAATGTGGAGGCATTATAGTGTTATTGGTCATTTCTTTCCCTTAGCCAGCGCTTTGGTCCATGTCAGAATATGGTGAATATTTAGCACTGGAGCTTCAGTTGGTCGGTCCATCTGCCCGCTCTTTGCTCTGCTGCAAAGTCTCTGAACAGCTGGCGGCCAGATTGCTATATCTTGTTCACGGTCCCCAGAGGATGATCCCAATGTTGCACTGACAGTTGCATTTTCACCACTGCATTTTTGGAACATGTTCCCATTTTAGTCCTGCGACAGGCGGGCGACCTGCACCCTGCCTCTCGCCCTGCGGCAGCTGGGGTAGGCTCCAGGCCCCCTGCAACCCTCAACTGAATAAGTGGAAGGATGGATGTTCCCATTATACTGATTTTAAATTTTACATGAAATTCAGTATAGGTGTTCATTGACCCAGGACAGGTTAACAGCAGTCACCTCAAGATACTGCAGGTTAGTCTGGGTGATTATCGTGACCCTCTGTGATGGAAAACTGTCCCATACTGTGACGTCCAAATCTACAGTCTTTTTTTTGTTTTTCCTAAAAGTGCCAGTACAGAAAAACAGTTATCTCATAATACTTTATAATGTAGTGCTGTGTAATAAGCAGATGAGTTTCTCTGTGCAGCACTTGGTGACTGTGGGGATAAAGAACTCCCTTTGAATGGGAAGAAACCTCGAACAGCAGCAGGCTCAGGGAGGGGCAGCAATCTGCCTCGACTCCCCCTTAAAAGCTAAAAACCAAGGTCCCGCATGGTGTCACAGCACCATTCATCCAACTACTAACCAGTCTGATATTATCACCTGCCTTTCTCTGCATGTAGACCCTGAACCTGGCCTACAGCAGCATTTTCGGCTCCTACAGAAACTTTCTGGGCCCCCCACACATTAAGGTCATGTGCAGACTGCTGGGCTACCAGGGCATCGCTGTGGTAATGGAGGAGCTGCTGAAGGTCGTCAAAAGCCTGGTGAGCGTGTAACGATGTCACTGTGAGGAGTTATGAATGAGACTAAAGTGAGCTTCAGTTTTGGGTGCTCACTTCCCTTAAAGTGAAGATAAACTCTGTTCCTTTTATAGCTTCAGGGCACCATAATGCAGTATGTGAAGACCCTGATGGAGGTGATGCCCAAGATTTGCAGACTTCCGCGCTACGAGTACGGTTCCCCAGGTAAGTGAAAGTGCAGCCGGACTGAGTTCTGGGGCCGATGCAGAGAGTGAGAAGCTCAGCTGATGCTGTTCAAGAAACTTAAAGAAATCCAGTTGCCTTTTTCAAGCTGCAGAGACGAAGAAGCACAAAAATAATCAAAGATCCAAAAGCTGCAGCGGACACGTTTCACTGTCAGACTCTCTGCAGAGACCTTTTTCTGTCTGTTCTGACTTCTGTGTTCTCCGCTGAGGGAGCAACAACAGAACAACCACAAGCCCACATAACCCGCTGTTCCACTTCTCCCGGTGACAGAACACAGCCACAACGTGTCGCCGCCCTTCGTGTGCTTATCAGGGAGCAGTAAACTTCTGTGGCCGATGTGTGATAAGATGAGATGACTGCGGTGTAATTCCTTTCAGGTATCCTGGAGTTCTTTCACCACCAGCTGAAGGACATCATTGAGTACGCTGAGCTCAAGACGGTGTGTTTCCAGAACCTGAGGGAGGTGGGCAACGCCATGCTGTTCTGTCTGCTGAGTGAGCAGAGCCTGGTACGGGTCGCTGTCATCAGGAGCATGTGGCGACTTAAAGATGCTCCACAGATGTGTTTTCATGACACTTTTTGTGCACTCGCCTCCTGTTCTGAAGGTTTGTTTTCCCTCCAGTCACAGGAAGAAGTTTGCGATTTGCTGCATGCTGCACCTTTCCAGAACATTCTTCCCAGAGTCCATGTCAAAGGTAAACACAGAGGGGGGAAAAGTCGTCACACAGCACAGTTAAATCACCAGGAGTGACTCAAAGTGCTTTCCACTTCAGACACGCGGATTAACATCGCCTATTTCCAGAACACAAGATCCACATAAACAAACAGCATGAATGAGAACACGTAGTGTTTGGCAGTCTTTAATAGGTGGAGGGTGCATTGGGAGTGTGGAGTATTGTACAGCACCATGAGCTTGGATCTGCTTTGGCAGAAAGTCAGACTAATTCCTGATGAGCGCTGGACTCAGTCAGGGCTGCCCTTCATCGCCGTTTTGTTCATAACTTTATGGGCCAAATTTCTAGGCGCAGCCAGCAGGCAGAAGGTTTCCTATTATATAACTTTCACTCTTTGCTGTGCACAGTTCACACAGTTTCCTTCAGCCCAGGAAAACACAAAGATGATGGAAATCACTGCTCACTGTTGGATAAACAGCTGATCTAAAAGGAGGTGGTAGCAGAGTGACTCGGAGCCACTTTAGACGTAAAATCACAAAACTTTTTAATTTCCTTTCCTACAACCTTAAGCCCATTGCTTCCTACTTAAGTAATCTAAAAAAGGTCACAAAGACTTGGTCGTGTTGATCCTTTAATCCATCTGTCCGTCCGTGTTCTGCTGCTTACCGCTCAGCTCAGATCGCTCTGGCAGCAGGCTAAGCACATTTGTCCACATGTGCCTCCTTTTTTTAACTTGTCCTGGAGGATCCTGCAGTGTTCTCTGGCTACATGAGATTTTTAATCTCTTGTGCTTGTTTGGGGGGGGATCTTCCACCGTGAGACTGTGGTGGTCTTATGGTGGAAGACCCAAAAACTGATCAGGAGGGATCCTGATCAGATACCTCTGTCAGCTCAATGTCTGCTTGACTACAGGAACAGCAGCTGCATCGAGCTTGTTCTGGAAGTCTGAGACTCATTTTCCTGACAAATGAATTACACAGTCAGTGGTAATAAACAGCGTGCATCATCCTGGCTGTCTTCACCATTTCTCAGCTCAGGCCTGTCTGGCGCCATCGTTCCTCTTTTGTTTTGCAGCATTGGGTTAGACAGAAAAATCTCAGCGGTGGGCTGAAGTCTCGGAAGACCCAAATAAATAAATGTAGCATGCTCGTCCTCGTGTCGGAACATCATGAAGCTTCCCAGATGAAGCGTCGAACTCTTTGTACGAAATCGGCTTTCGCGCACTATCCCATTTTTGTTCTTGACGCAAAACATCACCCAGCTTTGTTTGAGTCTGAACCCGGTGTAACCCCCTCACCCCCAGAGAGGCTCGTTTCAGCTGCTTGTAGTCATTATTTCATTTTTGGGTCCCAAAGTTCACAAACAATGAGACTCATTAACTAAAGTCTGTGCATGTAAATTTCCTGCTCAGCTTTAACCCTCACCCAAGAACGAGATGCAGCACCCAGCTGTTTCACATCATTAAAGCATTTTTTTTTCTTTTTTAGGAAAGGCTTAATAATTTTGAAAACAGCCGGGCAGCATGGTTTCTAGCAAACATTAGTTCAGCATTTGTTGGGTACTGTTTTCAGCCGGGATTACACACAGGTGGTCGTTCCAGTAAAGCTGCAGCAGGGTGTGTGTGTGTGTGTGTGTGTGTGTGTGTGTGTGTGTGTGTGTGTGTGTGTGTGTGTGTCTTCACAGGTTTCAGGATGACAGTAGTGCTCAGTCATGCAGAGGTTCCCGTTCTGGCTCAGAGAAAAATATTTATAATTTTATGGGATTTTTTTTAATGATAATTTTATAAACCACAGAAGAGGGTGCTGTAGCCATTATACTGTGTTTTTGATTCTGAAAAAATTCATCTGTGCCTCCCACCTGACCTGGACACCTGGAGATTGTTGAAGCACACTAATGCATTTCTGTTTCTGGCTGTATAGAGGGGGAACGCCTCGACGCCAAGATGAAGCGCTTGGAGGCCAAATACACGGCGCTGCACATGGTTCCACTGATAGAACGCCTCGGCACACCGCAGGTACGAGCTGTCGGGTGGTGTGTTCAGTTACTCGTGTAATCCTTTAACAACCAATGAGAGAACGATAACCAGAATCATTTAAATATTTTCAGACAAAGAGATCAGAACTCCAGCAGGACTTCATGTGAGCAAATTTGTTGCTTGGCTGATGCGTTTCAGCTTGTGAACTTCATTGTGAGGATGACCTCAGTGCATCAGTCAAGCAATAAAGCTGTGAAACCACAGGTGCTCCTGCAGCTTTCAGAACATCCTCACCTGGAAGTTCTGCCAGAAACCGTTATTCTGCTCCTACCATAACTCGTTCTGTGATTCTGAAACACATCGTTAGACAAACACGCTTTTATCGTCTCATTTACAATATCATCATCATCTTATTATTATTACATATATTTTATATTAATCAGAATTGAATGAATAATTGAGCACATTTAGTTTGTTTTTTTTTTTTAAACTTTATGAAACAACTTTTTTTGTCTTTGTGCTTCATAAAAATGTGTCACTCTGAACACACCATCAAACGCACAGAGTGAAGCTGCCGTTGTTGCCCTGATTTCAGGTCGGCGTGGTCAGGTGACGGCGGCCGATCCGTCGATGTGCTGATCTTCTGAATAATCTCACTTCTCTTTCAGCAAATAGCCATCGCCCGTGAGGGCGACCTGCTGACCAAAGAGCGGCTGTGCTGCGGACTGTCCATGTTCGAGGTCATCCTCGCACGCGTGCGAGGCTTCCTGGACGACCCTGTCTGGCGCGGGCCATTGCCCAGCAACGGTGTGATGCACGTGGACGAGTGTGTGGAGTTCCACCGCCTCTGGAGTGCCATGCAGTTTGTGTACTGCATCCCCGTGGGAGCCCATGAGTTCACAGTGGAGTGAGTGCAACCGAACGCGCGCCCATCCTGCTTCCTCTCACCAAACATTCACTGACACATCCCGTTCCTGTCTTCCAGGCAGTGCTTTGGAGACGGTCTCCACTGGGCGGGCTGCATGATCATCGCCCTGCTGGGACAGCAGAGACGCTTCGACATCCTCGATTTCAGCTATCACCTCCTCAAGGTGCAGAAGCACGACGGCAAGGATGAGCTCATCAAGAGCGTGGTGAGTTTGAGTGACACAAGCAGCGACTTTAAATATCACAGGTTTGTGGTTGCACCGCACCTAAGGTGCCGATTTAACACACAAAAATACAGCACGCCCCCACGACACCGACCATCTCCACCAGCTGCTCTGTCCAAAATAAAGAGTACGATCCAAACATTTGCTGCTTATTCAGACAGCAAACATAGAAACTGGAAGCAAAGACATTTCCTGTGTGTTTCTCCAGGTGCAGCTAGTTTTTCTTTCATTTCTTTTTTTTTTTTATTTCCATTAACTGAAATGGTTTTCTACACCTAGTTGTAGTTTAGTTTTACTTGACTATGAAAACCTTGATCTCCACCCAGGGCTGGACTGGTAATCGGGCGTACCGGTGGGCCGACGGTCCTCAAGGGCCGATGCCGTTGGATTTTTTTTTCTTCCCTTTTTTTTTTCTAAGAGACCGGCCCACAATTTAGAGGGGGCGGCCCATTGGCCCATCTTCAATATAGACAGTGGACAGAACCAATCAGGATATAGGATGAAAACGGCCCCACCCCTTTCTCTGCGGTGTGTAAAAGGAGAGGCAATATGGAGAAACCGAAGCAGCAGAAAGGAGGTGCGGAGAAGTTACGTGCAAAGAAATAGAAGAGTGTCGCTGTAGATGCTACAAAATGTGTAAAGATCACAGACATGTTCACTGCTGTAGTCTCCACGTCCTCTGTAACAGTAATGCTGCAGCAACAGCAGCTGTAGGCAGAGCCGGCCAGAGGCATAGGCGACATATGCGGCTGCATAGGGCCCCCTGAC